>SJYT01010957.1:184496-201876 GCA_006410635.1 Cephalophus harveyi
GGCCGGGGCGGGGTCAAGACGGCGGGGCCTCGGGGCGGGATCGCGGGGGAAGGGTGGTCCTGCGCCGGAGCGGGGCGCCTTGGGCGGTAGGAGACTGAGCCGAGCGCCCTGGAGAGACAGGGGTGGGACTACGCCCAGGACCAGTAGGCGACCTGGTCCTAGCCGGGGCCTCCCGGAGCCAGGGGCTGAGCGCGGGCGGGCAGGGGGCGGGGCGAGCTCGGAGTGGGCGGGGCCCAGAAAGCGGCCAAAAGGCCGGAGCGGGGTGGGAATGAGTGGTGGGCGTGGTCATGGTGGAGAGATGTGTATAAGAGACAGGTAGGTGGGCGTGGTCACGTCGGAGGACGGGGCCTGCGTTGGGTGGAAAAAGCAGGAGGCGGGGCCGAACCTTTGAGGGGCGGGGCCGAGCCGCTGTGGCCAGGAGGCTGGGGGACTGGCGGGCCGCGGGGGCCGGGAGGCCGGGGCGGGGTGTGGGCGGAGGGGCGGGGCCGAGCCGGAGTGCCGAGAGGCCGGGCGGGGGAGCGCTCGCCCGCGAGGGTCTGGCGCCGCGTCTCCCGGAGCCGCGGCGAGGATCCGGCCTTGGCGTCTCCTCCTCTTCCTCCTTTAGGCGAGGGCCCCGGAGCGAGGTCCAGGAGGCCGGGCCCCTCCGGAACCGTGGTGGTTGGTACCGGGCAGATCTAGAGGTGGCGGTCGTCTCGAGACGTTTTGGCCGCGCTCGCAAGCCCCTGGCATCTTCCTCCGCCCACCCCTTCTCTAGGAGCCCCAAGCAGAGACCCCTGGGTGATGTTCGGATCCGCAGACTGGCTGGCGTCGGCCAGATCGCGGACATGGGCACCTGATTCTCAAAACCTTTCTTACAGTCGTCTAGGACCGTAGAGAAAAAAAAAAAAGCATGGGGGGACCAGCGCAAAGTTTAAAAAGTAAGAACAAGAAAAAGGGCAGTCGCGTGGAAAATTACAAAGAATTTCCTGCTGAGCAGATCGCAAATGGAATACACAGCATCTGGCCGTGTACGCGTTCTCTGGTCGGTACACCGCTGGGTCATCAGTGCCTAGAATATGCCTGGCACGTAGTAGGTACTCAATAAATGTCCAGTGAATGAACGCACCACTTACTGTGTGGCAAGCAGTTTCCATGGACTGGAACATTTAATCTCCCCCAAATCCCACACTTGGCTACCCTCATTAGTCCATTTCACACCTGAGTACACTGAACCTTGGAGAATTAATTTGACAGCAGGAAACTGGTAGAACCAGAATTTGACCTGAAGCTACTCGGGAGGTTGGGCTCTAGCCACTTCGAGGACCACTAGTTACCATATTGAAGGACTGGGTGCCCCATGCAATGCAGAAACCAGGAGGAAGAACAGGTCTTCAGAGGGAGAAAAGGTAACATTTGTTGTTCCATGCCCAGAAATATTGTGGCTCAGCTGGTAAAGAATCTGCCCGCAGTGAGGGAGACCTGGGTTCGATCCCTGGGTTGGGAAGACCCCCTGGAGAAGGGAAAGGCTACCCACTCCAGAACAAAGAATTTCCTGCTGAGCAGATCGCAAATGGAATACACAGCATCTGGCCGTGTACGCGTTCTCTGGTCGGTACACCGCTGGGTCATCAGTGCCTAGAATATGCCTGGCACGTAGTAGGTACTCAATAAATGTCCAGTGAATGAACGCACCACTTACTGTGTGGCAAGCAGTTTCCATGGACTGGAACATTTAATCTCCCCCAAATCCCACACTTGGCTACCCTCATTAGTCCATTTCACACCTGAGTACACTGAACCTTGGAGAATTAATTTGACAGCAGGAAACTGGTAGAACCAGAATTTGACCTGAAGCTACTCGGGAGGTTGGGCTCTAGCCACTTCGAGGACCACTAGTTACCATATTGAAGGACTGGGTGCCCCATGCAATGCAGAAACCAGGAGGAAGAACAGGTCTTCAGAGGGAGAAAAGGTAACATTTGTTGTTCCATGCCCAGAAATATTGTGGCTCAGCTGGTAAAGAATCTGCCCGCAGTGAGGGAGACCTGGGTTCGATCCCTGGGTTGGGAAGACCCCCTGGAGAAGGGAAAGGCTACCCACTCCAGTATTCTGGCCTGGAGAATTCCATGGACTATACAGTCCATGGGGTCACAAAGAGTCAGACTCAACTGAGAGACTTTCGCTTTCACTGGACCTTCGCTTGAGTCATTCACCGTTGCCTAGCAAAGTCGATATTATTACTGTTCTCCTCGTGTAGATGACTTCAGGCCTTACGTGCTGCTGTCATGAGCCCTCGGGCCATGAGTCTAAATTCGAATCTTGGGTTTTCTGGAGCCCAAGCCCTTGCAGCCTCCTTGGTCTTTGAGACTTCCCTTTAATTTAGGGATCTGATTTACTGCCACTTCAATTTGAAGTTCCTGATGAATTTTTGGAAGGAGACATAGGAAGACAGATACATGGACCTAGAAGGGTGGACACTGGTGTTCTGATTTGGGTACCATCTATGTGTCAGTCACTCAGTCGTGTCTGACTCTTTGTAATCCATGGACTGTAGCCGGCCAGGCTCCTCTGTCCATGGAATTCTCCATGCAAGAATACTGGAGTGGGTTGCCATATCCTCCTCCAGGGGATCTTCCTGTCCCAGGTATCGATCCTGCGTCTTCTGCAGCATCTGCACTGGAAGGGAATTCTTTACCACTGAGCCACCTGGGAAGCCCGTCATCTGTGTGTTAGGACAACTGAATTCCTGAAAATAGAAACAATTAGCCTTAAAATATATGCTATGGATTTCAAAGAGAAGCTGTCACCCTGAAAAGACCTCAGAAAAAGGGTGTAAAAGGCATGTGGGAGGCCTGCTGCTGCTGCTGCTGCTAAGTCGCTTCAGTCGTGTCCGACTCTGTGCGACCCCATAGACGGCAGCCCAACAGGCTCCCCCGTCCCTGGGATTCTCCAGGCAAGAACACTGGAGTGGGTTGCCATTTCCTTCTACATTGTGTGAAAGCGAAAAGTGAAAGTGAAGTCGCTCACTCGCGACCGACTCCCAGCGACCCCATGGACTGCAGCCTACCAGGCTCCTCCATCCATGGGATTTTCTAGGCAAGAGTACTGGAGTGGCTTGCCATTGCCTTCTCCGTGTGGGAGGCCTAGGGGGTCCTTAGTAGTCTAAGTACACGTTTGGAGCACTGGCCTGAAATCCAGCCTGCTAGACTTGCCTCTCTGTGACTCGGTTTCCTAAATGAGAATGAAAATTCAGTGCAGTGTGTAAGGTGCTTAGCAAGGAGCCTGGCACAGAGTAGCATTCAGTTTGCTTTATCTACTATTATTACTGCTATTCCCAATGACTAATATCCTTACTGTGTAAAAACGCCTGTGAAGCACTGAAGAAGACAAGCCAGTGGAAAATGGACAAAAGCTATGAAAAGACAATTTCCAGAAGCACACAAATGGCCAAACACGAGGAAAAGCGGCCACACCGAGGAAGGGAGCTAGGGCAGAGCACAAAAACAATCAAACAAGAAAGCCAAGGACAAGTCTGGGAAAAGCTGAGTTCACTAAGCAGTGAGGGAAGAGGGAAGAAGAAGCATTAAAGTGCACAAACAACAAAGTGATGTGGAAATGCAAGGTACCGCACTGACAGCAGAGTGCCTGCTGTGTTCACCTTCGGGGGCAAAGAGCTTGTCTCATGGTGTCCACAGCTACACCAGCCCAGGACTCGGTATCGTATCGGGGTGCTATCAGCATCTTCAAAAGCAGCCTGCCTCCTAGGGGAGGAATTTATGGAGGTCAGAATGTTTAAAGAAAATTGAAAAAAAAAAAGAAAAGCCTGTGAACAGATTCTCTTGTGGGGAGACAGTGCCTCACGGGCAGGTGTAAGTTGTCTGTGGACTTTTCTGTCTTTGAAGTTCTGAATAGCAAGACGGTCTCAAGATGTTGTTCCCCATCAACTGTATGCTTTCTCATATTACCAAGTTTTCCTAGTTCTCTTTCCAAAGGCAAAAGAAAAAAAAAAAAAAAAAGCTACTTATAACATTCAATGACTCAATAAGCATTTCTAGTGGAAACACATTCAGCAAATTCAATAACTTGTTTTTTTAAGTACAAGAGTAATACTTGTTTGTTTCAAAGGATTCAAATGATTAAAAGAGTGGGTCCAAAGTCACTGTGGATGGTGACTGCAGCCATAAAACTAAGACACTTGCTCCTTGGAAGAAAAGCTATGACAAACCTAGACAGCGTCTTAAAAAGCATAAACATCAGTTTGCTGACAAAGGTCCATATAGTGAAAGCTATGGTTTCTCCAGTACTCATGTATGGATGTGAGAGTTGGACCATAAAGAAAGCTGAGGGTCAAAGAATTGATGCTTTAGAACTGTGGTGCAGGAGAAGACTCTTGAGAGTCTCTTGGACAGCAAGGAGATCAAACCCATCAATCCTAAAGGAAATCAACCCTGAATATTTACTGGAAGGCCTGATGCTGAAGCCAAGCTCTAATACTTTGGCCACCTCATATGAAGGCCAAACTCACTGGTAGAACCCCCAATGCTGGGAAAGATTGAGGGCAGGAAGAGAAGGGGGAGACAGAGGAGGAGACGGTTGGATGGCATCGTCGACACAATGGACATAAGTCTGAGCAGACTCTGGGAGAGAGTGAAGAATAGGGAAGCCTGGCGTGCTGCAGTCCATGGGGTGCAAAGAGTCAGACATGACTTAGCGACTGAACAATGAACAACAAGAGTAACGAGTAGGCATTGACCACAATTTCACACTCTCTGCCAAGATCCCGTAACAGTATTGTTACGTGTCCATCCAGAAACCTTTCCTTAAGCATTTACAATATGTTAGAGTGTATGAATGTATATATGAAACATGTGTGTTGTAGGGGTGTGTGTGTGTGTGTGTTTGTGTGTATACAAGTGCACATATTTGGTACTGAAATCAGGCTGCCTGGGGTTAAATACCAGTCCCATCACTTAACAGCTGGGTGTTTTCTCATCTGGAGCTGGGCATAATATTTGCAAGGATTAAATGAAATAATGTGTGCAGATTGCTCAGCGTCGAGCTTACAGTGTTTATAAATATAAACTACTGTCATTTTGTATACACACACATACTTACAAGTTAATCTTTCATTCCCGGTTTTATACCAGCTGTACATAGAAACACCTTTTTCCAAGCCACTGTAGTTCAAGGAGCTGACCACATTGCCCTGGCAGAAAAGCGTTGATGAGGGAATCCAAGAAAGTGACCTTCAGACTTCACAAAAGGATTTCACCTGCCAAATTTCTCTGTGAGCGTAGGCTCCTTTATAATGGCATGCTCTCAGTGTATTAGGGGGCGAAATGCCATCTTAGGAAATCTCATGTGTTGGAAAGTAAGATGCCCAAGAAGTTAGAGGAGGCTGGCATGGATTTGGACCATCAGCATGGAATCACTGTTATTTAAACCAGCAATAGCATGAGCTTAATCCATACCGACCACCACTGCCTATCATTCATTCTGGTAGCTTCTTAAAGTACACGCAGCACTGCTAGAAACAGCAGTTCAAGCAAGAATAAGTAATAAATACTGCCCTGAGCTCTACCAAAGCTTGCTAACATTGCGGCATTCTGACCACTTGTAAAATACACTTCACATTCGGGAGTAACTTCTCAGAAATCGCACGTGGGCTTATTGTGAAAGTCTCTTTCTAGGGACAAGGGCATTCTCTACAAGGAGATAAAAATAATGTTCTTTTGGAGAAGTGAGATCAGTTATGATCAAAATGCCCATATCAAGGGGAAAATAGAATTAAAAAAATACAAAAAGGGGGAAAAGACAAGTGTAAGGCATTAAGGTATTTATCCAGTGGAATCTACAAAATAGGAATTGTATCATCCACATGGTCGAAGAGAATTTCAAACTTGCTATCTCTGACTGAGAGTGTGAAGAGGGGGCTTCTGGGAAAACCCTAGCCTGGCTGAGTACCCTCTGTGGATTTCATCTGAGGGAGAAGATGCTCCTGACATGAGTCACAAGCCTGAAGAGCGACAGTTGTGCAATTCAGACATACACATTGAATCGTGTGTGCCAGGCCCTGGGCTCAGCCCTGAGAACTGAGGATGGGTGAGGCAGCATCAGCTCTGCCTTCCTGGTGCTGAGGGTCCAGCAGGGACTTGAGACAGAAGGAAGGGGGCAAGCTCGTGGGTGGTACGAGCTGGAAAGGAAATCACCCAAACCAGGAGACAAGAGACTCCCCGACTTAGGTAGGACAGCTAGAGAGGGCCATTGGGGGAAGGGACATCTGTGCCAAAGAGAAAGGAGCCAGGGAGGGGCATGCAGGCGGACAGCACAGCAAATGCCAAGTCTCTGAGGAGTCGACTGAAAAAAAAGGGGGGGTGCGCACCTCAAACCTGAGAGTTGTGTTTGATTCGGCGGACGTGCTGAGAGTGTCAAGCCTGGGACACAGCATCTCAGCTGACACTGAGAAACTGCTCTGAAGAGGCAAGGGTGAGGGAAGCCAGAATATAGAGGAGTTTTTGCAACAAAAGGCCTTGTCAGAACATCAAAGATTACTGTTAATAAAAGAAAACCAGATGTCTCAAGTTAAGGAGTGTAGTGTTTGTCTGTGCACGGGAAGACGCAAGAGTCTGGGCTCACTGAAATCCTGCCTTTGACACGCTGCTCAGCCCTCTGGGGCCAGTATCCTGTGCTTTCTCATCCTGAGTCTCCTCAGGGTGCACGGTGGGTGGCTGGGGTGGATGGCTGCAGTCTGATGATTCAAAGAGGGGAAGCATCTAGCCTCCACTCAGAGTTCCTTTGGAGCTTGCTTTTGGGACCGCTGTGATGTCATGGCTGGATGTCTGCAACGCCCTTTGTTTACTGGTTCAGTTCAGTTCAGTTCAATTGCTCAGTCGTGTCTGACTCTTTGCGACCACATGGACTGCAGCATGCCAGGCCTCCCTGTCCATCACTAACTCCTAGAGCTTGTTCAAACTCATATCCATTGAGTTGGTAATGCCATCCAACCATCTCATCCTCTGTTGTCCCCTTTTCCTCCCGCCTTCAATCTTTCCCATAATCAGGGTCTTTTCCAATGAGTCCATTCTTCGCATCAGGTGGCCAAAGTATTGGAGTTTCAGCTTCAGCATCAGTCCTTTCAATGAATATTCAGGACTGATTTCCTTTAGGATGGACTGGTTGGATCTCCTTGCAGTCCAAGAGACTCTCAAGAGTCTTCTCCAACACCACAGTTCAAAAGCATCAATTCTTTGGCACTCAGCTTTCTTTTAGTCCAACTCTCACATGCATACATGACTACTGGAAAAACCATAGCCTTGACTAGACGGACCTTTGTTGGCAAAGTAATGTCTCTGCTTGTTAATATGCTCTCTAGGTTGATCATAGCTTTTCTCCCAAGGAGTAAGTGTCTTAAAAAACTTGTTCTGCCAATAACTCAACATGAGCTATAAGAGAGTCCCTGTTTCATGAGAAAATGTTGGACAACCTGTTTGCTGTTTGTGGAAAGCTCTGTCCTTCCCGCCCTACGCTGCTGTGACACTGAGCCTGCCATCCTGCTGGGTGTCCTTAGTTCATTCATACACACAGAGGAGTGGCTAGGATGTCAAAGGTACACGTGCAGAATCCAGAAGGGAGACAGATAAAAAATTCAGCTGAAAGGAGTTCTGCGGCTCTCAGGAAACTTCTAGAAATACTTCTAAATAAATATCCATTTCTCTCCTCAAGTATTCAGTTATTCATTTAACAAATATATCTAGAATGCTCATATATGCCAGCCAGGAGCTAAGGATAGAAAGGTTAAGTGCATCCTGTGCTATGCTTAGTCACTCTATCATGTCCAGCTCTTTGCCACCCCATGGACTGTAGCCCGCCAGGCTCCTCTGTCCATGGGGATTCTCCAGGCAAGAATACTGGAGTGGGTTGCCATGCCCTCCTCCAGGGATCTTCCCAACCCAGCGACTGAACTCCGGTCTCCCGCATTGCAGGTGCATTCTCTATGGTCTGAGCCACCAGGGAAGACCTAAGTACATCCTACATCCTTCTATTGAAGAATCAGACAGCTGTGGGAATAAACAATTACTCTGTAAGTTAAGTAGTTGAGTGTCAGGGCACACACAGGACAGTCACCTGGCCCAGCCTGCATACAGGTGGTGGGTGGGCATCCTCAGGGTTGGATGGCAAAGGCCCTGAGGGTGTAATTTGTCCAAGGTTAGAAGCAGGGAGGAGGGGCGACATCCCAGGGTGAGCCTGCTCTGAGAAGGAGCAAGCTGCTGTGTGTGTGGTGTGGTGTGTGGTGCCAGGTGGGATGTGTGACACTGGGGATGATATGGCTGGACAGACTAGATTAGCTGCAACCTGGGGTGTCCCAGCATAGCACACCCCAGCTACGTAAGGCTGGGCCTCATCACAGTGACTATTTCAATGTCAAACTGTGAGAATTTAATAAAACTTGGTCAGTTTGGGAATTTAAGGGTGAAGTGATACTTTTGCAACTGGAGCTTAGGGAGCAGCAGAAAGAGCAGAAAAGTCTACTCAGAGCTCTGAGATTTGCCTGAACTCGTTCCGATTGTGTGCACACCGCTTGCCATGTGGCCAGGAGCATGCAGCTTTCTTTTTTTTTCCCCCAAAATATCAGTTACTATTGATCACATCAACATTTGTTTAAATCGGGCTTAAATATGGATTTAAATTGGGCTTCTCTGGTGGCTCAGATGGTAAAGAATCTGCCTGCCAAGCAGGAGACCTGAGTTTGATCCCTGGGTCAGGAAGATCCCTGGAGGAGAGAATGGATATCCACTCTAGTATTCTTGCTTGGAGAATTCCATGGACAGAGGAGCCTGGTGGGCTATAGTCCATGAGATCGCAGAGTCAGACAAGACTGAGTGACTAATATGTATATATTATATTATACATATTTTTTATCATACTCACGGTTTCCTAGAAACAGGAGGTGAGGCACACTGGGCTGCCTGGAGAGGAACCAGGGTTCCGTGGGAGACAGAGGGAGCCAGGGCATAAGGGTAAGAAACCTGTAAGTGGATTCCAAGGAAAGTAATGGGCATGGCTGGGTAAGCATCATGGGACTGGCTGTTTTGAATAATTGTAGCAGGTTCTGGGGCATAAGTTGCTTCATTCATGTCTGATTCTCTGTCCCTAGCTGTCTGCTAGCAGGCCCCCGTGTAATCAGGGCGGGCGGGCGGATAGTGGTCTGGAGTGTGGGGCCCAATAAGTGAAGTGGTTGGGTATGAACCCTGGATTGGTTGCTTTGAAACTGAAAAACAAGCTTGAGCACAAGTTGTTTACTATGTTTAGGAATTGGACACAGATGTCAATTCACCATGAAACATAAGATATGGTTAATACAGAAATCGAGGCTCAGGGAATTTGAATGACTCAGCAAAGATCACAGCTAAAATCAAGATAAAATTTGTCTCTGGGTCTGCCCTGCTCCGAAATCTGACCTCCAGCCGCTGAGCAGTGCGCAGGATCTGTTTTGCCAGGCCACTTGGCATTCAGAGGCGGTCACGTTCTTTGGGCCTCCATGACAGTATCAGTCTTGACCTCGTGATTCATTCTTCCCAGGCGCCAAGAGATGTCATGGCTTATCTGAAAGTCCTGGAGATGAATCTGGAGGCTGCCAGGCTGCCCTTCCCTCTGGTCAGCAGACTCAAGCATCCTTGGAAACCCTGCATGGGGCATAGGGACCATACTGGGAGGGGGCCTGCTCTGACCTTGGCCCTGGGCGGCCCCTCTCCAGTCTTTGAGCTGATTGTTCCATGCATCAGCCTGAGGGGCTCCAGCCACTGTGCCCCAGATGAGGCCAAACGAGGGTTTGGATAGGGCAGAGAGCAGGTGGCCGTCAACCTGCCCTCTTTCCAGATAGCCAGACATGTTCAGAGAACCACCGTGAAGAAGCAACCAGACAGACTCTGTCCAGACACACTGGAAAGAAGGTCATGGGGTTAGGGGCCCACGTGGCAACCAAAGAGAAGGGAAAACACAGGCAATAATGAAAAAGTGAGCTATTTATTAACAAGACATTTATCACATCATCCAGGGAAACTAATTTTTTTTTACATCGAACGTGCAGAGATGTAATATCTTATGGATATATATTTTTCTCTCTGTTGGTGTACTTAGAAACTTCCAGCTTGTGAAAGTTCTTGAGCCCTCTCTTGGTATTTTTCATCTATGATGATTAATGATGGATAATTTAACAGCCCTTTCAATCTGAAAACACATATCTTTAAATTGTGAGAAAATTTCCTGATGTTTTCCTATGTTTTCCTGATGTTTCCACATTTATTTCTAAGCTTTTTTATTTCCCGCTTTTTTATTTTATTCTAGAAATAAATGTCACTCTATTTTCTCTTTCTGGAGCTCCTATTATTCAGTTGTTTGACATCCTGGATTGATGCTCTATTTTTCTTATATTTTCCCCCCACCTACTTTCTATCCCTTTATCCTTTTGCTCTGTTTTTAAAAGATATCACTACAGTTTTAATTTTCAAAATATTCTACCAAATTATCTTTACTTCTAAATCTGACCTCCAGCCGCTGAGCAGTGCGCAGGATCTGTTTTGCCAGGCCACTTGGCATTCAGAGGCGGTCACGTTCTTTGGGCCTCCATGACAGTATCAGTCTTGACCTCGTGATTCATTCTTCCCAGGCGCCAAGAGATTTCATGGCTTATCTGAAAGTCCTGGAGATGAATCTGGAGGCTGCCAGGCTGCCCTTCCCTCTGGTCAGCAGACTCAAGCTTCCTTGGAAACCCTGCATGGGGCATAGGGACCATACTGGGAGGGGGTCTGCTCTGACCTTGGCCCTGGGCGGCCCCTCTCCAGTCTTTGAGCTGATTGTTCCATGTATCAGCCTGAGGGGCTCCAGCCACTGTGCCCCAGATGAGGCCAAACGAGGGTTTGGGTAGGGCAGAGAGCAGGTGGCCGTCAACCTGCCCTCTTTCCAGTTGGCCAGACATGTTCAGAGAACCACCGTGAAGAAGCAACCAGACAGACTCTGTCCAGACACACTGGAAAGAAGGTCATGGGGTTAGGGGCCCACGTGGCAACCAAAGAGGAGGGAAAACACAGGCAATAATGAAAAAGTGAGCTATTTATTAACAAGACATTTATCACATCATCCAGGGAAACTAATTTTTTTTTACATCGAACGTGCAGAGATGTAATATCTTATGGATATATATTTTTCTCTCTGTTGGTGTACTTAGAAACTTCTCTAAGTACTTCTCCTGTTTCCAGCTTGTGAAAGTTCTTGAGCCCTCTCTTGGTATTTTTCATCTATTATGATTAATGATGGATAATTTAACAGCCCTTTCAATCTGAAAACACATATCTTTAAATTGTGAGAAAATTTCCTGATGTTTTCCTATGTTTTCCTGATGTTTCCACATTTATTTCTAAGCTTTTTTATTTCCCGCTTTTTTATTTTATTCTAGAAATAAATGTCACTCTATTTTCTCTTTCTGGAGCTCCTATTATTCAGTTGTTTGACATCCTGGATTGATGCTCTATTTTTCTTATATTTTCCCCCCACCTACTTTCTATCCCTTTATCCTTTTGCTCTGTTTTTAAAAGATATCACTACAGTTTTAATTTTCAAAATATTCTACCAAATTATCTTTACTTCTGCTATTATATTTCTAATAATCTTCCCCCCCCTCACAAATAATAGCATCCCATGCACAGTACTTTGCAGCTTTTTTGTTTGTATAAACAAAAATATCCTACAGATGGTTCTAAAGACATTCACAGAATATAGTGTTTCTCTTTATGGATGTGCCAGCATTGACTGGGGTTGTATTTTGAAGAATGATAGGCATAAATTAATTGAAGAGGTTCTAGGCATGTAAGCAGAGGAGCAAGCAGGAAGGAAGGCATGGAGGTACAGAACAGCCAGAGACATTGCTAGGTCTAGCTGATGACTGAGGGGTGGGATGGGAGTGTGTGTGTGTGTGTGTGTGTGTGTGTGTGTGTTGGGGAGGAATGCATTTAAGAATGAGGGACTTCCCTGGTGGTCCAGAGGCTAAGGCTCCCGCTTCCAATGCAGGAGGCCCTGGTTCAATCCTTGGTCAGGGAACTAGATCTCACATGCTGCAATTAAAGATCTCTTATGCCATAACTAAGACCCAGCACAAACCCCCTCAAAAAAAAAAAAAAAAAAACCAAAACACATATATATTTTTTAAGGCAGTCAAATGATGGACAGATCACCTTTCCAAGGGATTTGAACTAAGAACTCTAGACTTGAAACAAGGTAGGAATATAGTGATATCTGCTCAAATGTCCCCTCTGTCAGGAATATGCAGGATGGATCGGAAGAGGATCAGACTTAAGTCACAGAGAACAGTTAACTGGTTGTTACATTTGTGGTGAGAAGTGCTGAGAATCCAGACCAGGACAGTGAAAATGTAACAAAAGTGGAGGGCAGAAAGACAGAAGATATTATCGAGCAGAAACTGTAGTTTGGTGGCTGTGTGGGGGATGAGGGGGAAGGGGTCTCAAAAAATGCCTCTGAAAGAGTTCAGCCTGGTGACCTCAGGGGCCCATGACTCCACTAGGCGAATCCCAGATGGGGAGACGTTCCAGAGCAAATGATGTGATCAGGTTTGGACACGTTGAGTCTGAGATGAATCTGGGACATGTGAGGAGTAGAGCTGCCTGGACTAGAGAGTGTGTCCAACTCTTTGCGGCCCCATGGACTGCAGCCCAGCAGGCTTCTCCATCCACGGAATTCTCCAGCCAAGAATACTGGAGTGGGTTGCCATTTCCTTCTGCAGTACCTGATTGCTCTTAAATATAGAGAGGCTTGCATGTTTCTTTCTTAAAATAATAATTGTATTTATTTTGGCCAGGCTGGGCCTTTGTTGCCGGGTGGGCTTTTCTGTGGCTGTGGCGAGCCGGAGCCACTCTCGAGTTGCAGTGTACCGGCTTCTCATTGCGGTGGCTTCTCTCGTGGAGCGCGGCCACCAGGGTGCACGGGCTTTAGAAGTTGCAGCGCCTGGACTCAGCAGCTGTGGCACGTGGGCTTAGCTGCTCCCTGGCATGTGGGATCTTCCTGGATCGGGGATTGAACCCGTGTCCCCTGTTTTAACAGGCGGACTCTTTCCTACTGAGCCACCAGGGAAGCCCTAGGACCTGGTGCTTAACTGAGAAGTTTGAGCTGAAGGAGACCTGGCTTCACGGGGATGCGGGTGGCCACAGAGGCTCTGGGTTTGGGTGAGGTCTTGCTCTGAAAGTGTACAGAGAAGGAAGACCAAGGCCACTGCGTGGAGAACGCCAGTGTGCAGAGGCCCCTTGGGGTGCAGAGGCCCCTTGGGTTGCAGAGGCTCTTTGGTGTGCAGAGGCCCCTTGGGGTGCAGAGGCCTTTGTCACTCACCCCGGGCACTTTGGCTTTCACCTTCCCTCTCCATTTCCCTCTCCCACCATATTCCCCCGGTTATTCTTGGAACACACCCGATAGCCACCTACTTCGGCTTCTTTGGACTTGCTGTTCTGTTTTCCACATGCAGGCCCCCCCAGCTCCCCACGTCAGTCCCTCTCTCACGTTGTTCCAGCTCTGATGTACTGTCTCCTTCTCAGAGAGCTGATTTCTGATCACCTTCATCCAGTGAGATTCCCCACTCCACTGTCACTCTCTCTCAGCTTTCTTGCTTTATTTCGCTGCCCAGGATTTCTGACCCTTTGATCATCTGACACACTTCTTCATTTATTCATTTATCGTTCACTCCTTGCTCTTCCTCCCTCCTTCTGTGGTGGATTGTAAGTTCCATGAAATGAGAGATTATTGTCACTGCTGTATCTACTGGCAAATAGTTGGTGCTCCACAAATGTTTGTTTAGTGAATGAATGAGTATCAAAGAGGAGCTGAGGAAAGCTTAAGAAGGGACAGACAAAGACATAGAAAGGAAGACAGGATAGATAGGGGTGAAAGTATTTCCAGTAGGAGTAAAGGGATCAGTAGTGTTGGGTGTCAGCATGATGACTAAAAAGATGAAGGCCAGGAAACATCCGTTGGCTTGGCCATGGGAATATAGTGGGTCACTTTAGTGATGGCAGAGGGGCATGGGGCAGAGGGCAGATGGCAAGGGGTTGGGCAGACACTGGAGGTGAACATGGATGACCAGTGCTTAGGAGTTTCTCCAGAAATTTGGACGGCATGGATGAGGACAAGGAGGACAATATCTAGAGAGTGACCAGCTTTTTTCCCCCCAGCTTGCTGCTCGTTGGTTTCAGGGGCAGCAGCCAGAGAGGTGAGAGGGTGCAGCCTGAACAGAGCCTGGGGAGCAGCGTTTCTGAGCATTTGGGGTGACAGTCACAGATGTGGATGATGGGAGGGGCCTCACAGGCTCTGCATCTTGTTTCTTCAATATCCACCTGCCTAAGGTCAAGTCAGGATTAGATTCTCCTCCTGCCTCATCCCTTCTGCTGCTCTTGATTTCCTTTCATGTGGTATTCAGACAAAACTGGCTTTGGTAAATATCTGTTTTCTGCCAGGGAGAATGCTGCTAGAAGCAAATAGAAGAATCACAGTCCATTGTGTTATAGAGAGGGATGTAAGTGTGTGCTTGTGATTCCCACCCCCCACCCCCCGCAGATTCATATCATGAAACTCTAATCCAAGAAGTGATGGTATTTGAAGATGAGGTCTTCGGGAGATCATCAGGTCGTGAGGGTGGAGCCCTCTTCGTGGGACTGAGTATTAGTCATGTCCCACTCTTCATAACCCCATGGACTGTAGCCCGCCAGGCTCCTCTGTCCATCGGATTCTCCAGGCAAGAATNCTCTAATCCAAGAAGTGATGGTATTTGAAGATGAGGTCTTCGGGAGATCATCAGGTCGTGAGGGTGGAGCCCTCTTCGTGGGACTGAGTATTAGTCATGTCCCACTCTTCATAACCCCATGGACTGTAGCCCGCCAGGCTCCTCTGTCCATCGGATTCTCCAGGCAAGAATACTGGAGTGAGTTGGCATTCCCTTCTCCAGGGGATCTTCCCAACCCAGGGATCAAACCCACATCTTCTTCATTACAGGCAGATTCTTTACCGTCTGAACCATCAGGGAAACCCATTGTGTGATTGGTGCCCTGGTAAGACAGACCCAGGAAGAGGGTTCTCACCCAGCTCAACTAAACTGGCTCCCTGATCACAGACTTCCAGCCCCCAGACCTGTGAGACATACTATTGTTTAAGCTGCCTTGCCTGCAGTATTTGTCAGAGCAGCCTGAGCTGACTAAATCAAGACCGAAAGAAAAAGTATGTGAAGGACAGAGCTAAGGATTACAGACAATAACATTTCAGAGAGTACAGAATGGAGATGAGGGCAAAACCGATAATTAAAGAAATAATGGAATTAAATAAAAAAATAGTGGAATAAAATACCCATGAACCCTAAAACAGAACTTGAAATTGAGGAAATCAAGACTGAAAGGAGCAGGGGATGTGCAGAGTTAAATATTAAAATTGAGGTAGCAATTTTTAGAATAAACCCACCATCTTCCTCAAAGGATATTACACAATCTACTTCCCTACTGACTCCGATGACTGGTTTCCCTTCAGGTGAAGAATACATTTTAAATGCATTAAAAAAATCTATGATGTAGCAATTAACAGAATTAAAAGGCTGTTTGCCCTACAGATCACAATGAAGTCTAGTATCATAAAAGAAAAAACAGAGAAACAAAAACCTATCCGAACAAAACAGACTGGAAAGCAAGCAATTAGAAAACAAAGAAAAAAAACATTAAAAAAGATGACAGAAGCAAAACTGACTATAAATGATGACAATGAGTATAAATGGGTTATTCCTCTAAGTTAAAGGAGAAAGTTGAATGAAAAATCCCCCAAACCCAACGATAGGCTCCTTACAAAACTCAGGCTTAAAACGTGATGATGAAAGAAGAGATAAATTGAGGCCAACACATATCAGGTAAATGAGAACTAAAACGGAAGTGAGGGAGAATATGTTAGTATCTGTCAACAGATTCAAAGTGAGAAGCCTTCCCAGGAAAGTGGAGCTCAGTTCACTTGGATGACAAAGGTCTCACCCTCTCTCCCTGGGGGAGGGGCACTCAGTTCATCATCAGCCATATGGTAGCAGCTCCAATTTACACCTCAAGCCCAGATCCATCCCATCAACTCTGCACAATTGTCTGCTCATCAACCCTTCCCAGCAGGGGCCACTCCTACCTGCTAAGTGACTAATCAATTTCCAGTTTGCCCAGGACTGAGTGGGTTTCCAGGGAATTTTGCCACCAAACTGAGACAGTCCCAGGCAAACCAGGGTGGTCGGTCAGCCGAGTCCCTCTGCACAGAGAAGAGAGACATCTTGCCACTTTCCTTGGGGATGCTCACCACAAATTACTTTAATTTCAGGCTTATTTCTGTTTCCTTAGCCTCCAAGTACAGGAGGGCAAAGTTTGTGGGTGTTTGCCTTTGTCTTCTGCCCTCTCTCACAGGGTCTGACACTCAATCATTCCCGGCTGAATGAGAGAGTAAATGAAAGATGGTGTAATAGTCAGAAGGAGAAAGGGGTGGCAGAGGATGAGATGGTGAGAGAGCATCATCGACTCGAGGAACATGAATTTCAGTAAACTCCAGGAGATAGGGGAGGATAGAGGAGCCTGGCATGCGCTGCAGTCCACGGGGTCACAAAGAGTCAGGCACGACTTGGCAAATGAACCACAACTCAGTAGTCTGGAATCTTCTGCTACATAACAGCATCAGAACGTGCAAGGCAATTCCAAATAAGCTGTTCCTTTAAGTACAATATTTTAAAAAGCACAAAATGATAAAATGCAACTGTATACACATAACTGTGTGCGCGCGCTGCATTTGGCCACCTTCTCTTACAGAGATCATTCTGGAATCCCCCTATAGCCTCAAAACCCATCCACTGTCGTCCACTTGTCTGCATCTCTTTGCTGTGTTTCCCCAAAGCTTAACTTCTGCAGGCATTTTAGTTTCCTAATATTTTGGAGTCCCTTCCACTTTGCTAAGTACGTTTCAGTTCAGTTCAGTTCAGTCGCTCAGTCGTGTCTGACTCTTTGCGACCCCGTGAGTCGCAGCAACACCAGGCCTCCCTGTTCATCACCATCTCCCGGAGTTCACTCAGACTCACGTCCATCGAGTCTGTGATGCCATCCAGCCACTTAATCCTTGGTCGCCCCCTTCTCCTCCTGCCCCCAATCCCTCCCAGCATCAGAGTTTTTTCCAATGAGTCAACTCTTCACATGAGGTGGCCAAAGTACTGAAGTTTCAGCTTTAGCATCATTCCTTCCAAAGAAATCCCAGGGCTGATCTCCTTCAGAATGGACTGGTTGGATCTCCTTGCAGTCCAAGGGACTCTCAAGAGTCTTCTCCAACACCACAGTTCAAAAGCATCAATTCT
>SJYT01010957.1:202259-235073 GCA_006410635.1 Cephalophus harveyi
TGCAGTGATTTTGGAGACCAAAAAATAAAGTCTGACACTGTTTCCACTGTTTCCCCATCTATTTCCCATGAAGTGATGGGACCAGATGCCATGATCTTCGTTTTCTGAATGTGGAGCTTTAAGCCAACTTTTTCACTCTCCTCTTTCACTTTCATCAAGAGGCTTTTTAGCTCCTCTTCACTTTCTGCCATAAGGGTGGTGTCATCTGCATATCTGAGGTTATTGATATTTCTCTTGGCAATCTTGATTCCAGCTTGTGTTTCTTCCAGTCCAGCGTTTCTCATGATGTAAGTTAAATAAGCAGGGTGAAAATATACAGCCTTGATGTACTCCTTTTCCTATTTGGAACCAGTCTGTTTTTCCATGTCCAGGTCTAACTGTTGCTTCCTGACCTGCATACAGCTTTCTCAAGACGTAGGTCAGGTGGTCTGGTATCCCCATCTCTCTCAAAATTTTCCACAGTTTATTGTGTTCCACATCGTCAAAGGTTTTGGCATAGTCAATAAAGCAGGAATAGATGTTTTTATGGAAGATAACTTATGAAATTCTCTTGCTTTTTCCATGATCCAGCGGATGTTGGCAATTTGATCTCTGGTTCCTCTGCCTTTTCTAAAACCAGCTTGAACATCAGGGAGTTCACAGTTCACGTATTGCTGAAGCCTGGCTTGGAGAACTTTGAGCATTACTTTACTAGCATGTGAGATGAGTGCAATTGTGCAGTAGTTTGAGCATTCTTTGGCATTGCCTTTCTTTGGAATTGGAATGAAAACTGACATTTTCGAGTCCTGTGGCCACTGTTGAGTTTTCCAAATTTGTTGGCATATTGCGTGCAGCATTTTCACAGCATCATCTTTCAGGATTTGAAACAGCTCCACTGGAATTCCATCACCCCCACTAGCTTTGTTCATAGTGATGCTTTCTAAGGCCCACTTGACTTCACCTTCCAAGATGTTTGGCTCTAGATGCATGATCACACCATCGTGGTTATCTGGGTCATAAAGATCTTTTTTGTACAATTCTGTGTATTCTTGCCACCTTTTCTTATGGAAATTCAAGAGAGCCTATATCAGGAGTTAGATTACATTGTCTAGAAATCTCATTTCTACTCATTAGGCTTTTTCTAAGTTTTAGGGGAAGGGAGATGGACAAACAAACAAGGGCAAAGGAGCTGCTTTCATGTACAGATGATTCATTAAAAAAAAAAAAAAGGAGAAAAATAATGCATGCTTGGTGATCTGAAAGACAGCAACGGTTGGCTGCAAGTAACTTAATATAGTGAGCCATCTCTAACTTGAAAAATACTTGCTCTTAGAAATATCTAATTAAGTTTCAAAAGAAGCTACAAGACTTCTACATGTAGGAAATTTAACAGGCAGTTTTTGGGGCTTTCTTTCTTTGTTTCTTTTTTTTTTTTTACTCCCGAGAAAGGATCACTACTGCAGCCAGAATCTACTAATGCTTTCAACTTTTCATCTATTTTCTGCAGATGAAAAGTGCTACCAAAAGTGGAAAGTTCATTGTTTAAACTCATCCCATCAATCAAAATTATTGAACTCGGGGAAGGTCTTCTCATTCTGACATTCCCAGACGGAAACTTGCTTTAATGGGGCTTTCCTAGCACTAAGCTCTATTTAAAGAAATTAATACATTTCTAACTCTGGAGAAGGAAATTTGTCTTTGAATCTAAGTGTGTTATTTAACCAACAAAAATACAAAACAACAATTTAATCAGTTTTTATGAACTTAACATACAGTTTTTAAGGATATACAAGACAATGAGGACTTTGTTTTAATAGAATAAACCCAGAAACATGCAAAAAATTACTACAGTTTGTTAGAATTTCAAGGCTTATTAGTAATGCAGAAGAGAGAGAAAGTATTTTGTATTTAGTAAGGAGAAACAATATCAATAATTAGTTTACTTGGTAGTATAATAGTTTGATGAAATTCCCTCTTAAAATTGAAAACAACTGGCAATGCTCGAAAGCAAGACTACTCTAAAGACTGAGTCCTTGAGTGACTGTGCTAAGCAGAGCCTCCACGCTTGCTCATGAAGGTCAGTTAACATAAGCAAGAAATAAACACTTTTAAACTACTAAGAATTTGAAGTTGTTTGTTACTGCAGTATTACCTAAATCAATGCTTCTCAAAATTTTATGTGTATAAAACTCACCTGTGAACTTTGTAAAAATATAGAACTTGGAATAGTATATCTGAGTAGAAGGTCTGTAGTCACAAAGAAAACACTCTGGTGAGGTTGATACTACTGGTCCACAAATCACACCTACTATATCTGATTAAAACACTGATGGTAATGGAGGTTAAGCCCAGCATGTTAATTCTAAATTCATGGCTTATTTCCCAGATGTTAACTAGTATATCCCACTGACTTTTGATCTACAGGTATCAATCTTCAAGTGGATATGAAAATTAATATAGTACAGCTACAAAAATGAATATAAAAGCAAAAATCAATAAATGAGACCTAATTGAACTTAAAATCTTTTGCACACCAAAGGAAACCATAAACAAAATGAAAATAAAACCTACAAAATGGGAAAAAACACATGTAAATTAATTGACTGACAAGATATTTATCTCCAAACTATAGAAGCATCTCAGTGTGTGTTCACACCAGGTTTCCCTGTCTTTCACTATCTCCCTGAGTTTGCTCAAATATGTGTCCATTAAGTTAGTGATGCCATCCAACCATCTCATTCTCTGTAGCACTCTCATCCTCTTGTCCTCAATATTTCTCAGCATCAGGGTCTTCAATGAATTGGCTTTTAACATCAGTTGGTCCAAGTATTGGAACTTCAGCTTCAGCATCCACCCTTCCAATGAATATTGAGGGTTGATTTCCTTTAGGATTGACTAGTTTTATTCCCTTGCTGTCCAAGGGATACTCAAGGGTCTTATCCAGCACCACATTATGAAAGTATCAGTTCTTCAGTTCTCACCCTTCTGTATGGTCCAACTCTCACATCTATAAAAGACTACTGAAAAAACAACAACAACAACAACATAGTTTTGACTGTATGGACCTTTGTCAGCAATGTGATGTCTCTGCCTTAAATAGTTCATTTGGATCTGTAACCTCATAGAGCCTTATATTAAAATAATCAAAAAATATGCAGAAGATCCAAGAAGATATACAGCTGTCAAAAAGCACATATGAATTTGTTCAATATCACTAATTATCAGAGAAACACAGATCAAAATACCAATGAGGTATGATGTCACATATGTCAAAATAACAATTTTCAAAAGGTCTACAAAAAATAAATGTCTTGAGAAGAGGTGTCAAAAAGGAAATCCTTCTACACTGTTGGTGGGATTGTTAATTGGGACAAACACTATGGAGAACAGAACAGAGGTTCCTTAAAAAACTAAAAATAAACTAACCTTTGGTCCAAAAATCTAACTCCTATGCATATACCTGGAGAAAGTCATAATCTGTAGGAAACATGCACACCAATGTTTATTGCAGCACTGTGCATAATCAGTCAGTCAGTTCAGTCACTTAGTCATGTCTGACTTTTTTGTACTCCATGGTCTGCAGTACACCAGGGTTCCCTGTTCATCAACAACTCATGGAGCTTACTCAAACTCATGTCTATTGAGTTGGTGATGCCATCCAACAACCTCATGCTCTGTTGTCCCCTTCTCCTCCAGCAGTCAATCTTTTCCAGCATCAGGGTCTTTGCAAATGAGTCAGTTCTTCATACGAGGAGGCCAAAGTATTGGAGTTTTGGCTTCAGCATCAGTCCTTCCAATGAATATTCAAAGTTGATTTCCTTTAGGATTGATTGGTTTGATCTCCTTACAGTCCACGGGACTTTCAAAAGTCTTGTCTAACACCACAGTTCAAAATTATAAATTTTTGGCTCTCAGCTTTCTTTATAGCCAAACTCTCACATTCATACATGACTACTGGAAAAACCATAGCCTTGACTAGATAGACCTTTGTTGGCAAAGCAATGTCTCTGCTTTTTAATATGCTGTCTAGGTTGGTGATAACTTTTCTTCCAGGGAGCAAGCATTGTTTAACTTCATGGCTGCAGTCACCATCTACAGTGATTTTGGAGCACAAGAAAATAAAGTCTGTCACTGTTTCCATTGTTTCCCCATATATTTGCCATAAAGTGATATGTTCATATGCCCGTGACCTTAGTTTTCTGAATGTTGAGTTTTAAGCCAACATTTTCACACTCCTCTTTCACTTTCATCAAGAGAATCTTTAGCTTTTTTCTTTGCTTTCTGCCATAAGGGTGGTGTTACCTGCATGTCTGAGTTTATTGATATTTCTCCCTGCAATCTTGATTCCAGCTTGTGCTTCATCCAGCCCAGCATTTCTCATGATGTACTCCATATATAAGTTAAATAAGCCAAGTGACAATATACAGCCTTAATGAACTCCTTTCCCGATTTGGCACCAGTCTGTTGTTCCATGTCCAGTTCTAACTGTGCTTCTTGACCTTCATACAGATTTCTCAGGAGGCAGATCAGGAGGTCTGATGTTCCTATATGTTGAAGAATTTTCCATAGTTTGTGGTGACCCACACAGTAAAAGGCTTTGGCATGGTCAATAAAGCAAAGTAGATGAATATTCTGGAATTCTCTGTTTTTTGGATGATCTAATGGATGTTGGCATTTTGACCAGGGGATCATTTTCTAAATTCAGCTTGAACATCTGGAATTTAACAGTTCACATACTGTTGAAGCCTGGTTTGGAGAATTTTTAGTATTACTTTGCTACCGTGTGAGATGAGTGCAGTTGTGTGGTAGTTTGAAAATTCTTCGGCATTGCCTTTCTTTGGGTTTGGAATGAAAACTGACCTTTTCCAGTCCTGTGGCCACTGCTGACTTCTCCAAATCTGCTGGCATAATGAGGGCAGCACTTTCACAGTATCATATTTTAGGATTTGTAATAGCTCAACTGGAATTCCATTACCTCTACTAGCTTTGTTCATAGTGATGCTTCCTAAGGCCCACTTGAGTTCACATTCCAGGATGCCGGGCTCTAGGTGAGTGATGACACCGTTGTGATTGTCTGTGTCGTGAAGATCTTTTTTGTACAGTTCTTCTATGTATTCTTGCCACTTCTTTTTAATATCTTCTGCTTCTGTCAGGCCCATACCACTTCTTTCTTTTATTGTACTCATCTTTGCATGAAATGTCCCCTTGATATCTCTAATTTTCCTGAAGATATCTTCAGCCTTTCCCATTCTATTGTTTTCCTCTATTTCTTTGCACTGATCACTGATTTATTTTTTTTATCTCTCCTTGTTATTATTTGGAACTCTGCATTCAAATGGGCTTATCTTTCCTTTTCTCCTTTGCCTTTTACTTCTTATTTTCTCAGCTATTTGTAAGGCCTCCTCAGACAATCATTTTGTCTTTCTGCCTTTCTTTTTCTTGGGGATGGTCTTGATCTCTGTCTCCCATACAATGTCACAAACCTCCATCCATAGTTCTTCAGGCCCTCTGTAAATCAGATCTAATCTCTTGGATTGATTTGTCATTTCCCCTGTATAATCATAAGGGATAAGATTTAAATCATACCTGAATTGCCTAGTGCTTTTCCCTATTTTCTTCAATTTAAGCATGAATTTGGCAATAAGGAGTTCATGATCTGAGCCACAGTCATTTCCTGGTCTTGTTTTTGCTGACTGTATAAAGTTTCTCCATCTTTGTCTGCAAAGAATATAATCAACCTGATTTTGGTGTTGACCATCTGGTGATCTCCATGTGTAGAGTCTTCTCTTCTGTTGTTGGAAGAGGGTGTTTGCTATGACCAGTGTGTTCTCTTGGCAAAACTCTGTGAGCCTTTGACCTCCTTCATTTTGTACTCCAAGGCCAAATTTGCTCATTATTTCAGGTAGCCTTTGACTAACTACTTTTGCATTCCAGTCCATTATAATGACAAGGGCATCTTTTTTGGGTGTTAGTTCTGGGAATTCTTCTAGGTCTTCATAGATCCATTCAACTTCAGCTTCTCCAGCATTACTGGTCAAGGCATAGACTTGGATTACTGTAATATTGAATGGTTTGCCTTTGAAATGAAATAGAGATCACTCTGTCGTTTTTGAGAGTGTATCCAAATAATGCATTTTGGGCTCTTTTGTTGACTATAATGTCTACCCATTTCTTCTAAGGGATTCTTACCCACAGTAGTAGATATAATGGTCATCTGATTTAAATTCACCCATTCCAGTCCATTTTAGTTCACTGATTTCTAAAATGTCAGTGTTCACTCTTGTCATCTCCTGTTTGACCTCTTCCAATGGCTGAGTGACTGAACTGAACTGAACTGAATTTGCCCTGATTCATGGACCTATACCTATACCATATTTTGATCTCAAGCCAAATTACAGGGAAATAAAACAGCCCATCCCATTAGCAGAAAATTGGATTAAAGATTACTGAAAAAGGCTTTGCCCAACAGAGCAAGACCCAATTTTCCTCAAAATGAGTCCCTCTTATCAGGAAGTTTCCACAAGCCTCTTGTCTTCCTCCATCAGAGGACAGACAGAATGAAAACCAGAAACACAGGAAACTAACAAAACTGATCACATAGATCACAGGCTTATCTACCTTAATGAAACTATAAGCCATGCCATGTAATCTTAAAAATAACAGAATGATCTTGGTTCATTTCAAAGGGAAACCAACAATATTATAGTAATCCAAGTCTATGCTCCAACCACTAATGTCAAAGAAGCTGAAGCTGAATGATTCTATGAAGACCTATAAGACCTTCTAGAACTAACACCAAAAAAGTATGTCCTTTTCATCATAGGGGACTGGAATGCAAAAGTAGGAAATCAAGATATATCTGGAATAACAGGCAAGGTTGGCCTTGGAGTACAGAATGAAGCAGGGCAAAGACTAATAGATGTTTTCCCAGAGAACACACTGGTCATAACAAACACCCTCTTCCAACAACACATGGGCTCTGCCCATGGACATCACCAGATGATTAATACCAAAATCATATTGATTATATTCTTTGCAGTCAAAGATGTAGAATCTCTATACATCAGCTAAAACAAGATTGGTAGCTGCTTTTGGCTCAGATCATGAGCTACCTACTGCAAAATAGAGACTTAAATAGAAGAAAATAGGAAAACAAACAAACAAAACAAGCAAACAAACAAAAATAAAACAGAAAACTTGACCATTCAGGTGAGACCTAAATCAAATCCCTTACTATTATACAGTGGAAGTGACAAGTAGATTCAAGGGATTAGATATCATAGGCGGAGTGTCTGAAGAACTATGAAAGGAGGTCATAACATTGTTCAGGAGACAGTGATCAAAATCACCCCCAAGAAAACGAAAGGTAAAATGATTGTCTGAGGAGGCCTTACAAATAGCTGAGAAAAGAAAAGAAGCGAAAAGAAAAGGGCAATAGAAAAGTATACCCATCTGAATACAGAGTTCCAAAGAAGAGCACTGAGGGATAAGAAAGCCTTCCTAAGTAAACAATGCAGAAATAGAGGAAAACAATAGAATGGAAAAGACTAAAAATCTCTTCAGGAAAATTAGAGTTGCCAAGGGAATATTTCATGCAAGTTGGGCCCAATAAAGGACATAAATGGTGTAGACCTAACTGAAACAGGAGATATTAAGAAGAAGTGGCAAACATGCACAGAAGAACTATATAAAAAAAGATCTTTACCCCCCAGATAACCATGATGGTGTGATCACTTACCTAGAGCCAGGCATCCTGGATTGCAAATTCAAGTGAACCACAGGAAGCATCACTACATACAAAACTAGTGGAGATAATTAAATACCAACTGACTTATTTGCAAATTCTAATAGACGATGCTGTTGAAGTGTTGCATTAAATACGCCAACAGATTTGGAAAACTCAGCAGTGGCCACAAAACTTGAAAAAGTCAGTTTTAATTCCAATCACAAAGAAGAGCAGTGCTGGAACTACTGCACAGTTGCACTCATTTCACACGCTAGCAAGGTAATGCTCAAAATCTTCTAAGATAGACTTCAACAGTATGTGAATCAATAACTTAAAAAAGTACAATATGGATTTAGAAAAGGCAGGGGAACCAGAGATCAAATTGCCAACATTCATTGGATGGTAAAGAAATCAAAGGAATTATAGAAAAGCATCTACTTCTGCTTCACTGATAAGGGTAAATCCTTTGTCTGGATCACAACAAACTGTGGAAAAATTATTGAAGAGATAGGAATACCAGACCACATTACCTGTCTCGTTTGAAACCTGTCACGTGTCAAGAAGCAACAGTTAGAACCAGATATGGAACAACCGACTGGTTCATAATTGGGACAGGAATACGAAAAGGCTGTATATTGTCACCCGGTTTATTTAACTCATATGCAGGTTACATCATGCAAAATCCCAGGCTGGATAAATCACAAACTGAAATCAACATTGGAAGGAGAAATATCAATAACCTTGGAGATGTGGATGATACCACCCTTAGGGCAGAATGCAAAGAGAAACTACCAGAGGGTCTTGATGAGGGTGAAAAAGGAGAATGAAAAAGCTGCTTTACAATTCAATATTCAAAAACTAAGATCATGGCATCTGGTCCCATCACTTCATGGCAAATAGGAGGAAAATTGGAAGCAGTGACAAATTTTATTTTCTTGGGCTGCAAAATCACTGCAAACAGTGACTGCAGCCATGAAATTAAAAGACACTTGCTCCTTGGAAGAAAAACTATGACAATCCCAGGCAGCATATTAAAAAGCAGAGACATCACTTTGTCAACAAAGGTTTATATAATCAAAGGTATGTTTTTTCTAGTAGTCACATTCTGATATGAGAATATATAAGAAAAAGCCTGAGTGCTGAAAAATTGATGCTTTCAAATTGTGGTAATGGAGAAAACTCTTAAGAGTCCCTTGGACAGCAAGGAGTTCAAAACAGTCAATCCTAAAAGAAATCAATCTTGAATACTCACTGGAAGGACTGATGCTGAACCTTCAATATTTTTGCCCCTGATGTGAAGAGCCAACTCATTGGAAAAGACTCTGATGCAAAGAGAGTTTGAGTTCAAAAGGATAAGGGGCTGACAAAGGCTGAGATCGTTGGGTGGCATCACCATATTAGCAAACATGAGAAAAGCTGGGAAATAGTGAAGGACAGTGAAGCCTGGCATGCTGCAATCCATCAGGTCATCAAGAGTCAGACATGACCTAGCAACTGAATAAAAATGACAACAAATAGTAAGAAAGAAAGCAACAATATATGCTATCACTCATATGTGAATATAATGATTTCATTATATATATTGACATATATAAACATATATATATCTTTTAAGATTAGTTTCCATTACCAATTATTAATTATAGAGCCACTTGCTTATTTTAATCCCAAGCTCCTAATATATACCATACCCTTCTCTCCTTTGGTAGTAATAAGTTGCTTTCAATCTGTGAATCTATTTCTGTTCATAAATAAGTTCATTTGTACTAGTTTTTATTTTTTTAATTTTTTTAAGCTTAAAATTAGTTTTATTTGTTTTCCTTTTATTTATTTATTTAATTTTATTTTTACTTTATTTTACTTTACAATACTGTATTGGTTTTGCCATACATTGACATGAATCCACCATGGGTGTATATTAGCTCCCAATCCTAAATCCCCCTCCCACCTCCCACACCATATCATCTCTCTGGATCATCCCCGTGCACCAGCCCCAAGCATCCTGTATCCTGTATCGAACATAGGCTTGTGCTTTATTCTTACATGATGGTATACACGTTTCAATGCCATTCTCCCAAATCATCCCACTCTCTCCCACTCCCACAGAGTCCAAAAGTTCGTTCTATACATCTGTGTCTCTTTTGCTGTCTCGCATACAGGGTCATCATTTCCATCTTTCTAAATTCCATATATATGTGTCAGTATACTGTATTGGTGTTTTTCTTTCTGGTTTACTTCACTCTGTATAATAGGTTCCAGTTTCATCCATCTCATTAGAACTGATTCAAATGAATTCTTTTTAATGGCTGAGTAATACTCCATTGTGTATATGTACCACAGCTTTCTTATCCATTCATCTGCTGATGGACATCTAGGTTGTTTCCATGTCCTGGCTATTATAAACAGTGCTGCAATGAACATTGGGGTACATGTGTCTCTTTCAATTCTGGTTTCCTCGGTGTGTATGCCCAGCAGTGGGATTGCTGGGTCATAAGGCAGTTCTATTTGCAGTTTTTTAAGGAATCTCCACACTGTTCTCCATAGTGGCTGTACTAGTTTGCATTCCCACCAGCAGTGTAAGAGGGTTCCCTTTTCTCCACACCCTCTCCAGCATTTATTGCTTGTAGACTTTTGGATCGCAGCCATTCTGACTGGTGTGAAATGGTACCTCATTGTGGTCTTGATTTGCATTTCTCTGATAATGAGTGATGTTGAGCATCTTTTCATGTGTTTGTTAGCCATCCGTATGTCTTCTTTGGAGAAATGTCTGTTTAGTTCTTTGGCCCATTTTTTGATTGGGTCGTTTATTTTTCTGGAATTGAGCTGCATGAGTTGCTTGTATATTTTTGAGATTAGTTGTTTGTCAGTTGCTTCATTTGCTATTGTTTTCTCCCATTCAGAAGGCTGTCTTTTTACCTTGCTTATAGTTTCCTTTGTTGTGCAGAAGCTTTTAATTTTAATTAGATCCCATTTGTTTATTTTTGCTTTTATTTCCAGTATTCTGGGAGGTGGATCATAGAGGATCCTGCTGTGATTTATGTCGGAAAGTGTTTTGCCTATGTTCTCCTCTAGGAGTTTTATAGTTTCTGGTCTTACGTTTAGATCTTTAATCCATTTTGAGTTTATTTTTGTGTGTGGTGTTAGAAAGTGATCTAGTTTCATTCTTCTACAAGTGGTTGACCAGTTTTCCCAGCACCACTTGTTAAAGAGATTGTCTTTACTCCATTGTATATTCTTGCCTCCTTTGTCGAAGATAAGGTGTCCATAGGTGTGTGGATTTATCTCTGGGCTTTCTATTTTGTTCCATTGATCTATATTTCTGTCTTTGTGCCAGTACCATACTGTCTTGATGACTGTGGCTTTGTAGTAGAGCCTGAAGTCAGGCAGGTTGATTCCTCCAGTTCCATTCTTCTTTCTCAAGATTGCTTTGGCTATTCGAGGTTTTTTGTATTTCCATACAAATCTTGAAATTATTTGTTCTAGTTCTGTGAAAAATACCGCTGGTAGCTTGATAGGGATTGCATTGAATCTATAGATTGCTTTGGGTAGTATACTCATTTTCACTATATTGATTCTTCCGATCCATGAACACGGTATATTTCTCCATCTATTAGTGTCCTCTTTGATTTCTTTCATCAGTGTTTTATAGTTTTCCATATATAGGTCTTTAGTTTCTTTAGGTAGATATATTCCTAAGTATTTTATTCTTTTCGTTGCAATGGTGAATGGAATTGTTTCCTTAATTTCTTTTTCTACTTTCTCATTATTAGTGTATAGGAATGCAAGGGATTTCTGTGTGTTGATTTTATATCCTGCAACTTTACTATATTCATTGATTAGCTCTAGTAATTTTCTGGTGGAGTCTTTAGGATTTTCTATGTAGAGGATCATGTCATCTGCAAACAGTGAGAGTTTTACTTCTTCTTTTCCAATTTGGATTCCTTTTATTTCTTTTTCTGCCCTGATTGCTGTGGCCAAAACTTCCAGAACTATGTTGAATAGTAGCGGTGAAAGTGGGCACCCTTGTCTTGTTCCTGACTTTAGGGGAAATGCTTTCAGTTTTTCACCATTGAGGATAATGTTTGCTGTGGGTTTGTCATATATAGCTTTTATTATGTTGAGGTATGTTCCTTCTATTCCTACTTTCTGGAGAGTTTTTATCATAAATGGATGTTGAATTTTGTCAAAGGCCTTCTCTGCATCTATTGAGATAATCATATGGCTTTTATTTTTCAATTTGTTAATGTGGTGAATTACATTGATTGATTTGCGGATATTGAAGAATCCTTGCATCCCTGGGATAAAGCCCACTTGGTCATGGTGTATGATCTTTTTAATGTGTTGTTGGATTCTGATTGCTAGAATTTTGTTAAGGATTTTTGCATCTATGTTCATCAGTGATATTGGCCTGTAGTTTTCTTTTTTGGTGACATCTTTGTCAGGTTTTGGTATTAGGGTGATGGTGGCCTCATAGAATGAGTTTGGAAGTTTACCTTCCTCTGCAATTTTCTGGAAGAGTCTCAGTAGGATAGGTGTTAGCTCTTCTCGAAATTTTTGGTAGAATTCAGCTGTGAAGCCGTCTGGACCTGGGCTTTTGTTTGCTGGAAGATTTCTGATTACAGTTTCAATTTCCGTGCTTGTGATGGGTCTGTTAAGGTTTTCTATTTCTTCTTGGTTCAGTTTTGGAAAGTTGTACTTTTCTAAGAATTTGTCCATTTCTTCCACGTTGTCCATTTTATTGGCATATAATTGCTGATAGTAGTCTCTTATGATCCTTTGTATTTCTGTGTTGTCTGTTGTGATCTCTCCATTTTCATTTCTAATTTTATTGATTTGATTTTTCTCTCTTTGTTTCTTGATGAGTCTGGCTAATGGTTTGTCAATTTTATTTATCCTTTCAAAGAACCAGCTTTTGGCTTTGTTGATTTTTGCTATGGTCTCTTTTGTTTCTTTTGCATTTATTTCTGCCCTAATTTTTAAGATTTCTTTCCTTCTACTAGCTCTGGGGTTCTCCATTTCTTCCTTTTCTAGTTGCTTTAGGTGTAGAGTTAGGTTATTTATTTGACTTTTTTCTTGCTTCTTGAGGTGTGCCTGTATTGCTATGAACTTTCCTCTTAGCACTGCTTTTATAGTGTCCCATAGGTTTTGGGTTGTTGTGTTTTCATTTTCATTCATTTCTATACATATTTTGATTTCTTTTTGTATTTCTTCTGTGTTTTGTTGGTTATTCAGAAGCGTGTTGTTCAGCCTCCATATGTTGGAATTTTTAATAGTTTTTCTCTTGTAATTGAGATCTAATCTTAATGCATTATGGTCAGAAAAGATGCTTGGAATGATTTCGATTTTTTTGAATTTATCAAGGTTAGATTTATGGCCCAGGATGTGATCTATCCTGGAGAAGTTTCCGTGAGCACTTGAGAAAAAGGTGAAATTCATTGTTTTGGGGTGAAATGTCCTATAGATATCAGTTAGGTCTAATTGGTCTATTGTATCATTTAAAGTTTGTGTTTCTTTGTTAATTTTCTGTTTAGTTGATCTGTCCATAGTTGTAAGTGGGGTATTAAAGTCTCCCACTATTATTGTGTTATTGTTAATATCCCCTTTCATACTTGTTAGCATTTGTCTTACATATTGCGGTGCTTCTATATTGGGTGCATATATATTTCTAATTGTTATATCATCTTCTTGCATTGATCCTTTGATCATTATGTAGTGGCCTTCTTTGTCTCTTTTCACAGCCTTTGTTTTAAAGTCTATTTTATCAGATATGAGTATGGCTACTCCTGCTTTCTTTTGGTCTCTATTTGTGTGGAATATCTTTTTCCAGCCCTTCACTTTCAGTCTGTATGTGTCCCTTGTTTTGAGATGGGTCTCTTGTAGGCAGCATATATAGGGGTCTTGTTTTTGTATCCATTCAGCCAGTCTTTGCCTTTTGGTTGGGGCATTCAACCCATTTACGTTTAAGGTAATTATTGATAAGTATGATCCTGTTGCCATTTACTTTAGTGTTTTGGGTTCGGGTTTATACACCCTTTCTGTGTTTCCTGTCTAAAGAATATCCTTTAGCATTTGTTGGAGAGCTGGTTTGGTGTACTAGTTTTTAGATTCCACATATAAGCAATATCATATGATATTTGTCTTTCTCTGACTGACATGTTACTTATTATGATTATATTTATGTCCATCCATACTGCTGCAAATGGCATTATTTCATTCTTTTATGGCTGAGTAATATTCTATTATATATGCATAAACATAGGCCACATCTTCTTTACTCATCCATCTGTGATGGGCATTTAGTTTACTCCCATATCTTGACTATTGTAGAATAGTAGTGCATTGAACCTTGGGTTGCATGGATCCTTTAACCTCATGATTTTTTTTTTTTTTTATATATATACCTATAATTGGTTTGTGAAAGTTGCTGTCATGTCCAACTTTTTGTGACCCCATAGACTATGCAGTCCATGGTAGTCTCCAGGCCAGAATACTGGAGTGGGTAGCCTTTCCCTTCTCCAAGGGTTCTTCCCAACCCAGGGATCTAATCCAGGTCTCCCACATTGCAAGGGATTCTTTACCAGCTGAGCCACAAGTAAAGCCCAAGAATACTGGAGTGGGTAGCTTATCCCTTCTCCAGTGGATCTTCCCTACCCAGGAATTGAATTGGAGTCTCCTGTATTGCAGGAGGATTCTTTACCATTGAACCATCAGGAAAGCCCTTCAGGGGACTCAGGTTCAATTCATGGATCAGGAAGATCCCCTGGAGAAGGAAATGGCAACCCACCCCACTATTCTTACCTGGAGAATCCCATGGACAGAGGATCCTGGCAGGCTACAGCCCATGAGGCTGCAAGAGTCTGACACAACTTAGCAAATAAACCACCACCACCTAGAATTGGTATTCCTGCATCGTATAATAATTCTATTTGTAGTTTTTTTTTTTTTTTTGGTGGGGGGGAAGTTTCCTACTGTTTTCCATTGTGGTCTCACCAATTTACATTTTCACCAACAGCATAGGAGTGTTTCTTTTTCTCCACACCCTATCCAGCATTTATTATTTGCAGACAATTAGATGATTGTCATTCAGATTGGTGTGAGATTATACTTCATTATAACTTCAATTTACATTTCTCTAATAGAAGGGGACAACAGAGGATGAGATGGCTGGATGGCATCACTGACTCGATGGACGTGAATCTGAGTGAACTCCGGGAGTTGGTGATGGACAAGGAGGCCTGGCGTGCTGCGATTCATGGGGTCGCAAAGAGTAGGACACAACTGAGCGACTGAACTGAATGATTGTTTATGTGGAGCATTTTTTCATGTGCCTGTTGGTCATTTGTATGTCTTCGTTTGATAAATGTCTATTTAGATCATCTGCTTGTTTCTGTTTTTGTTGCTGAGTTTTGTGAGCTTTTTTATATTTTGGAAAGGACCTCCTTTTCGGTCACAATCATTTGCAGTGATTTCTCTCATCCTGTTATTATTTATTCTTTCATTTGTTTATGGTTCCCTTTGTTATTAATCAATTTTCTTACATGCACAGGTGAACAGATTCTCTAACTTCCCTTGGAGTTAAGTATAACAGTATGATTGGGATCTGGCCATTGCATTATGCATGAGGTGATTTAAGAGATTTTTATGCCTAAATAATCAAAATATTTCAACATCATCTTCAAGGCTCTTACTCTTTTCAGTTGGATGATGATACCTAGAGCAGTTTTGGAAAACACTTGCTAATGATAGCAGTCACCATAAGTCTTTACAATTTAGAAACACTTAGATCTTTAAATAGGAACCTAAAATAAACTGTTTTGTTGGGGGCCTATTTTTTTTATAGTTGTCACTACTCTATATTATATTAATACAATTTGTATGAACATTTTAGAGGAACATTTGCAATGATATATTAAATAACTCCTCTTAGTTTCTAAAAATTGCCCATTGCTTTGGAATAAGAACTAAAGTACATATTCTGGATTATAATGGCCTCAGTGACTTGGCTTCTGTCTAGGGCTTAGACCTCAATTTATGCTTCTTCCCAGCTTTGCTCACATGGGCTGCAGTAACATTAACAGACTGGCTACTGTTTAACATACTAAGAATGTTCCCTTTTCATGAATTTTGCACATGGCATTTGCCTGCAAAACTATCCCTCCAGATTTTGTGTGGCACATCATTGTACATCTATATGCTTTCTACCCAGAGTTTTCTCTTGTGCTTTAAATACTGGGCTAGAACACAGGCACTATCAGGAAGTCCAGCGTAATCAGTGGCCTGGGGATCAACTTTTAATTTCCATGCATCCTTCAGGAACATAACTCTGGGAGGCATTTTATAGGTTTCTCAGAAATTCCCAGGAGAATCAATACCCTATTGTTCATAGTGGCATGCTCAGTCATACCATCTTGATCATTTTCTGCCCATACTTTCCTCACTACCTCACATACGCAATAATATCAGTGTAAGGGAGCAAAATTTGACACTCTAAAATCGTCTCTTTGGAATGAGGATCAATTTAGGCTGATTATTTTTAAGAAACAGAAGTCTCAGAATGTTTTTCTTGTTACCTCTCCTTTAACTGCCTAAAATAATTTAAAGTGCCTCTTCCCAGAATAGAGCAAAATAGAGCTATCATTAGAGATATCTGCAGAGAATATGGGCTAAATGTGGTGGGAGTTACAGAGTAGGGCCTAGAGATCATTGTCTCTACACAACCCAGCATATATTTCTTTACCAAATATTTGCTTTCTATCTCCCTGTGAATTGCCTTCCTCTTTTTTGTAGACCAAAACTACGATTGCAACACCCTCTTTTGTCTTTAGCTTAAGGTGGTATTTTAGGTGAAGTCTTTGGCCATTTTGGTGAGCTGTTTGGTTTTCTGGTGTCTCTGCCATGTACATATGGTATTAAATTTTTGTTTAATTTTCTCCTCTTAAGTTTTCTCATATCAACTTAATTTTTAAACCATCCAGAAAACCTAAAACTATAGAGAAAAAATTATTTTTCCCTGACTCCATCTGCATCTAAGTTATTTTTTAAGATCTGGTCTCAGGAGATTCCTAGCTAAGATTCTCACTACCACTTCCCTTTTCATTAGGCTCTAAGAACCATTTTTTTGGTATATATTGGGTCTTTATCTTTGATTCTGGAGATATGTCATTACATAACAATATATCTAGCAATCAAATATTTATTTATTTTTAAAACTGAGATCTACTAGGCTTCTTGAATCAATATATCCAAATATATCATCAATAGTGGAAAATAATCAACAAATATCTCTTTAAATGTTATATCTTCTCTTTCTTTCCTTTGAAAGGCTGATAATTATTGATAAATACTTTCATTTTATCATTCTTTATGATTTGTTCATCTTGTTTCTTTTAATTTATATTTTATTGAAAGATAATTGATTTACAGAATTTTTCTGTTTTACATCAAACCTCAACAGGAGTCAGTCATAGGCATACATATATCCCCTCCCTTTTGAAATTCCCTCCCATATCCCTCCCCATCCCACCCCCTAGGTTGATGCAGAGCCCCTCTTTGAGTTTCCTGACCCATACAGCAAATTCCTGTTGGCTATCTATTTTACATACAGTAATGTAAGTTTCCATGTTACTCTTTCCATACATCCCACCCTCTCCTCCCCTCTCCCCATGTCCATAAGTCTATTCTCTATGTCTGTTTCTCCACTGTTGCCCTGTAAATAAATTCTTCAGTACCATTTTTCTATATTTTGTATATATGTGTTAGAATACTGTATTTATCTTTCTCTTTCTGACTCACATCACTCTGTATAATAGGTACTAGGTTCACCGACCTCATTAGAACTGACTCAAATATGTTCCTGTTTATGGCTGAGTAATAGTCCATTGTGTATATATACCACAACTTCTTTATCCATTCATCTGTCAATGGACATCTAGGTTGCTTCCATGTTCTAGCTATTGTAAATAGTGCTGCAATGAAAAGTGGGATATATGTGTCTCTTTCAATTTTGATTTCCTCAAGGTATATGCCTAGGAGTGGGATTGCTGGGTCACATGGTGGTTTTATTCCTAATTTTTTAAGGTGCCTCCATACCATCTTCCATAGTGGCTGTATCAATTTACATTCCCACCAATGGTGCAGGAGTGTTCCCTTTTCTCCACACCCTCTCCAGTATTTACTGTTTGTAGACTTTTTGATGATGGCCATTCTGACAGGTGTGAGGTGATATCTCATAGTAATTTTGATTTGCATTCCTCTAATAATGAGCTATGTTCAGCAACTTTTCATGTGTTTGTTAGCCCTCTGCACATCTTCTTTGAAGAAGTATCTGCTTAGGTCTTTTTCCTACTTTTTGATTGGGTTGTTTGTTTTGAAAGTATTGAGCTGTATGAGCTGCTTGTTTATTTTGGAAATTAATCCTTTGTCAGTTGTTTCATTTGCCGTTATTTTATCCCATTCTGAGTGTTGTCTTTTCCCCTTGCTTATAGTTTCCTTTGCTGTGCAAAAGCTTTTACATTTAATCAGGTGCCACTTGTTTACTTTTGGTTTTATTTCCATTACTCTAGGATTTGGGTCATAGAGGATCTTGCTTTGATTTATGTTATCAAGTGTTCTCCATATGTTCTCCTCTAAGAATTTTATAGTTTCTGATTTTACATTTAGGTCTTTAATCCATTTTGAGTTTATCTTTCTATATGGTGTTAGGAAGTGTTCTAATTTCATTCTTTTACATGTAGCTGTCCAGTTTTCCCAGCACCATATATTGAAGAGACTGTCATTGTCCCATTGTATATTCTTGCCTCCTTTGTAAAAATAAGGTACCCATAGGTGCATGGGTTTATTTCTGAGCTTTTTATTTTGTTTCATTGGTCTATATTTCTGTTTGTGTGCCAGTACCATACTGTTTTGATGACTCTAGCTTTGTAGTATAATGGGAAATCAAGAAAGTATATTCCTCCAGCTCCATTCTTCTTTCTCAAGAATGCTTTGGCTATTTGGGGCCTTTTGTGCTTCCATATGAATTGTGAAGAAAGCTGAGTGCTGAAGAATTGATGCTTTTGAACTGTAGTGTTGGAGAAGACTCTTGAGAGTCCCTTGGACTGCAAGGAGATCCAACCAGTCCATTCTGAAGGAGATCAACCCTGGGATTTCTTTGGAAGGAATGATGCTAAATCTGAAACTCCAGTACTTTGGCCACCTCATGTGAAGAGTTGACTCATTGGAAAAGACTCTGATGCTGGGAGGGACTGAGGACAGGAGGAGAAGGGGACGACCGAGGATGAGATGGCTGGATGGCATCACTGACTCAATGGACATGAGTCTGAGTGAACTCCAGGAGTTGGTGATGGACAGGGAGGTCTGGCATGCTGTGATTCATGGGGTCACAAAGAGTCGGACACGACTGAGTGACTGAACTGAACTGAACTGATGAATTGTGAAAGTTTTTGTTCTAGTTCTGTGAACAATGGAGTTGGTTATTTGACAGAGATTGCATTAAATCTGTAGATTGAATTGGGTAGTATAGTCATTTTCACAATATTGATTCTTCCTACCCAGGAACATTGACTATCTCTCCATCTGTTTATGTCATCTTTGATTTATTTAACTAGTGTCTTATAATTTTCTGCATACAATTCTTTTTTCTCCTTAGGTTAAGTTTATTCCTGGATATTTAATTCTTTTTGTTGCAGTGGTGAATGGGATTGATTCCTTAATTGTTCTTTCTGATTTTTCGTTGCTAGTATATGGAAATGCCAGTGATTTTTGTGTATTGATTTTGTATCCTGCAACTTTCCTAAATTCACTGATTAGCTCTAGTAATTTTCTGACACTATCTTTAGGATTTTCTATTTACAGTATCATGTCATCTGCAAACAGTGAGAGTTTTACATCTTCTTTTCTGATCTGGATGCCTTTTATTTCTTTTTCCTCTCTGATTGCTGTAACTGGGACTTCCAGAACTATGTTGAATAATAGTAGTGAAAGTGGACACCCTTGTTTTGTTCCTGATCTTAGAGGAATGCTTTCAGTTTTTTATCACTGAGAATAATGTTTGCTGTAGGCTTATTATATATAGGCTTTACAATGTTGAGGTAGGTTTTTTCAATGTCAATTTTTTGAAGAGTTTTAATAAAAAGTGCATGCTGATTTTTGTCAAAGGCTTTTTCTGCATCTATTGAGATGATCATATAGTTTTTATCTTTCAATTTGTTGATATGCTGTATCTCATTGACTGATATGCATATATTAAAGAACGCTTGCATCCCTGAAATAAACCCAATTTGATCATGGTGTATGAGATTTTTGATGTGTTGCTGAATTCTGTTTGCTAAAATTTTGTTGAGGATTTTTGTATCTATGTTCATCAGTGATACTGGCCTGTAGTTTTTTTTTTTGTTGTTGTTGTTGTTGTCTTTGGTTTTGCTATCAAGGTGATGGTGGTCTAGTAGAATGAGTTTGGAAGTGTTCCTTCCTCTGCAATTTTTTGAAAGGGTTTTATAAGGATAGGCACTAACTCTTTAGCTCTTCTCTAAATGTTTGATAGAATTCTCCTGTGAAGCCATCTGGTGCTGAGCTTTTGTTTTATGGAAGATTTTTGATCACAGTTCAATTGCAGCACTTATAAATTGGTTGTTCATAATTTTTATTTCTTCCTGGTTCAGTCTTGGAAGATTGAATTTTTCTAAGAATCTGTCCATTTCTTCCAGATTATCTATTTTATTGCCACATAATTATTCATAATAGTCTTTTATCATCCTTTGTATTTTTGCATTGTCTATTGTAACTTCTAATGTGTTGATTTGATTTCTCTCTTTTTTTCTTGATGAGTCTGGCAAAGGGCTTATCAATTTTATCTTCTCAAAGAACCAGCTTTTAGTTTTATTAATTTTTACTATTGTTTCTTTCATTTCATTTTCATTTATTTCTCCTTGGATCTTTATGCTTTCTTTCCTTCTACTAATTTTGAGTTTTTTTTCCCCTCATCTTTTTCCAGTTGCTTTAGGTATAAAGTTAAGTTGTCTATCCAATGTTTTATCCTTGTTTCTTGAAGAAGGATTGCATTGCTATAAACTTCCCTCTTAGAAGTGCTTTTGCTACATCCCATATATTTTGAGTTGTCTTGTTTTTATTGTCATTTGTTTCTAGATTTTTTTTTAATTTCCCCTTTGATTTCTTCAGTAAGCTGTTGGTTATTTAGAAATGCATTGTTTAATCTCCATGTGTTTCTGTTTCTTACAGTTTCTTTCTTTTTTTTTTTTTCCTTTAAATTGATATCTAGTCTCATAGCTATATGGTCAGAAAAGATGCTTGATATAATTTCAATTTTCTCAAATTTACTAAGGCTTGATTTGCAGCCCAAGATGTGATCTATCCTTGAGAATATTCCATGTGCACTTGAGAAGAAGGTGCATTCTTCTGCATCTGGATGGAATGTCCTGAAAATAGCAAAGAGATCCATCCCATTTAATGTATCATTTAAGATTTGCATTTCCTTATTAATTTTCTGTTTTGATGATCTGTCCATTGGTGTGAGTGGGGTGTTAAAGATTCCTATTATTGTGGTACTGTCAGTTTCTCCTTTTCTGTCTGTTAGTGTTTGTCTTATGTATTGAGATGATCCTATGTTGGGTGCATCAGTTCAGTTCAGTCTTTCAATCATGTCCGACTCTTTGTGACCCCATGGACTGCAACAAACCAGGCCTCCCTGTCCACTGCCAACTCCTGGAATTTATTCCAACTCATGTCCATTGGTCAGTGATACCACCCAACCATCTCATCCTCTATCATCCCCTTTTCTTCTCGCCTTCAATCTTTTGCAGCATCAGGGTCTTTTCAAATGAGTCAGTTCTTTGCATCAGATGGCCAAAGTATTGGAATTTTAGCTTCAACATCAGTCCTTCCAATGAATATTAAGGATTAATCTCCTCTAGGATTGACTGGTTGGATCTCCTTGCAGTCCAAGGGACTCTCAAGAATCTTCTCCAACACCACAGTTCAAAAGCATCTATTATTTGGTGCTCAGCTTTCTTTATAGTGAAACTCTCACATCCATACCTGACTACTGAAAAAGCCATAGCCTTGACTCGATGGACGTTTGTTGACAAAGTAATGTCTCTGCTTTTTCATATGTCTAGGTTGATCATAACTTTTCTGCAAAGAAGTAAGCCTCTTTTTATTTCATGGCTGCAGTCACCATCTGCAGTGATTTTGGAGCCCCAAAAATATAAAGTCTGACACTTTTTTCACTGTTTCTCCATCTATTTCCCATGAAGTGATGGGAGCAGATGCCATGATCTTAGTTTTCTGAATGTTGAGCTTTAAGCCAGTTTTTTCACTCTCCTCTTTCACTTTCATCAAGAGCCCCTTTAGTTCTTCACTTTTTGCCATAAGGGTGGTGTCATCTGCATATTGAGGAGAAGGCAATAGCAACTCACTCCAGTACTCTTGCTTGGAAAATCCCATGAACGGAGGAGTCTGGTAAGCTGCACTCCATGGGGTCGATAGAAGTTGGACACCACTGAGCGACTTCACTTTCACTTTTCATTTTCATGCATTGGAGTAGGAAATGGCAACCCATTTCAGTATTCTTGCCTGGAGAATCCCAGGGACTGGGAAGCCTGGTGGGTTGCCAGCTATGGGGGTCACACAGTCAGACACAACTGAAGTGACTTAGTAGCAGCAGCAGCAACAGAAACATCTGCATATCTGAGGTTATTGCTATTTCTCCCTACAAACTTGATTCTAGCTTATGCTTCATCCTGCCCAGTGTTTCTCATGCTGTACTCTGAATATAAGTTAAATAAGCAAGGTGACAATATACAGCCTTGACGTACTCCTTTCCAGACCACCTAACCTGCCTCTTGAGAAATCTGTATGCAGGTCAGGAAGCAACAGTTAGAACTGGACATGGAACAACAGACTGGTTCCAAATAGGAAAAGGAGTAATGCAATATCTTCAGGACTTGGAGAAAGTTTAAGGACCAGATTTTGAAGCTCTAGATAGCCTAGTATCTAGGTATGTGGTGGCAATTCACAGGACGTGCAGAGGAGTAGGTATGTGCCTGCCCCGGGGCTGTTTCTAAATGAACTAAAAAAGAAAGGGAAAAAAAAAAAAATCCCCTTTTAAATACCCAGAAGCACTAACCCACATTTTGAACTAATTGACTTACTTTTTCTTAGGAAAGCTTAATTTAACTGATAGGGGCACATGGGTTTATCTGAATATTTAAAGAAGCCCTGGGATGGGCTTGTTCTATTTCTTTAATTTGTTGCTGGAGATCCAGGCTTTTGCACTTGATGAAGAAGACTGCTTTGGAGAGGGGCGGGAAAGCTGGAAGCAGTGTGACCTAACTCCTCTATTTTGGGATCTAAGTTTGTAGAGCCAGGGCACTTGGAGATACCAGTACAGAACTCACCATTCTACGTGTTCCTACGGTCTGTGGTTAGATCAGGGTACCCCAGGGGTTACACGTTGTTGCTACTCCAAATAAAAACAGGCTCCTCTAAAAACAGATGGCATCTGTTTCGCTATCTTTTCAGCTCATTTTTACATTAAGAAACAGCAACAAAGCAAAACTGGTTTATCATTCTTTTCTGATTATAAAAGGAGTGGTTTTTCAGATTCAGAAAGTGTAGAAATCTGGAAAAACATATATGCACCATTTCATTCTTATTAAGCTAAAAAGCCTCTTGATGAAAGTGAAAGAGGAGAGCGAAAAAGTTGGCTTAAAGCTCAACATTCAGAAAACGAAGATCATGGCATCTGGTCCCATCACTTCATGGGAAATAGATGGGGAAACAGTGGAAACAGTGCCAGACTTTATTTTTTTAGGCTCCAAAATCACTGCAGATGGTGACTGCAGCCATGAAATTAGAAGACGCTTACTCCTTGGAAGAAGTTATGACCAACCTAGGTAGTATATTCAAAAGCAGAGACATTATTTTGCCGTCTAAAGTCCGTCTAGTCAAGGGTATGGTTTTTCCTGTGGTCTTGTATGGATGTGAGAGTTGGACTGTGAAGAAGGCTGAGTGCCAAAGAATTGATGCTTTTGAACTGTGGTGTTGGAGAAGACTCTTGAGAGTCCCTTGGACAGCAAGGAAATCCAACCAGTCCATTCTGAAGGAGATCAGCCCTGGGATTTCTTTGGAAGGAATGATGCTAAAGCTGAAACTCCAGTACTTTGGCCACCTCATGAGAAGAGTTGACTCATTGGAAAAGACTCTGGGGAGTCTTTTGGAAAAGATGCTGGGAGGGATTGGGGGCAGGAGGAGAAGGAACGACAGAGGATAAGATGGCTGAATGGCATCACAAACTCGATAGACGTGAGTCTGAGTGAACTCCGGGAGATGGTGATGAACAGGGAGGCCTGACGTGCTGTGATTCATGGGATCACAAAGAGTCCGACACGACTGAGCTACTGAACTGAACTGAACTTTCCTATTTGGAACCAGTAAGTTGTTCCTTGTCCAGTTCGAACTGTTGCTTCCTGACCGGCACACAGATTTCCCAAGTGTGGATTTCTCAAGTGTTGGGTGCATAGATATTTACAGTTGTTATGTCTTCATCTTGGATTGATCCCTTGATCATTATGTAGTGTCCTTCCTTATCTCTTATAATCTTCTTTATTTTAAGGTCTATTTTGTCTTATATGGGGATTGCTACTCCAACTTTCTTTTTCTTCCCATTTGCATAAAATATTTTTTCCATCCTCTCACTTTCAGTCTATATGTGTCTTGAGGTCTGAAGTGGGTTTCTTGTAGACAGCACATAGTTGGGTCTTGTTTTTGCATCCATTCAGCCAGTCTGTATCTTTTGTTTGCAACATTTAATCTATTTACATTTAAAGTTATTTTTGATATATATGTTCCTATTGCTATTTTCTAATTGCTTGGGATTGATTTTGTAGATTTTTTTTTTCTTCCTTTGTATTTCTTGACTATATAAGTCCATTTAACATTTGCTATAAAGCTGTTTTGGTGGTATTGAATTCTCTTAACTTTTGCTGGTTTAAAATACTTTTTATTTCTGCATCAGTTTTGAATGAGACCCGTGATGGCTACAGTAATCTTTGTTGTAGATTTTCCCCTTTCAGTAATTTAAATATATCCTGCCATTCCCTTCTGGCCTGCAGAGTGCTGAAAGATCAGCTATTAGCATATGGGGTTTCCCTTGTATGCTACTTGTTGCTTCTCCCTTGCTGCCTTCAATATTCTTTCTTTGTGTTTAGTCTTTGTTTGATTGATATGAATCATGGCATGTTTCTCCTTGGGTTTATCCTGTAAAGGAATGTTTGTGCCTCTTGGACTTTATTGGCTATTTCCTTTTCCATACTGAGAACATTTTCAATTGTTATCTCTTCAAAAATTTTATCATACTCTCACTTTTTCTCTTCTTCTTCTGGTACCCCTATAATCCTAATGTTGGTGTGCTTGATATGGTCCCAGAGGACTCTGAGCCTGTCCTCATATCTTCTCATTCTTTTTACTTTATTCAGCTCTTCAGAAGTTATTTTCATCATTTTATCTTCCAGCTGATTCATTCTTCTGCTTCAGATATTCTACTATTGATTTCTTCTAGAGTATTTTAATTTCAGTAACTGTGTTGTTTGTCTCTGTATGCATATTCTTTAATTCTTCTAGGCTTTTGTTAGTTGATTCTTGCATTTTCTCCATTTTGCTTTCAAGGTTTTTGATCATCTTTAATATCATTATTCTGAATTCTTTTTCAGGTAATTTACCTATTTATTCATTTATTTGGACTTCTGTATTTCTAGTTTGTTCCTTCATTTCTGCAGTATTTCTCTGCTTTTTCATTTTTGTTTTTAAGCTATTGTGTTTAAGGTCTCCTTTGCCCAGACTTCAAGGAAAGTTGAATTCTTTTCTTGAAGAAGGTTGAATTCTTTCTTCCTTTTGCTTTCTGCCCTCCTAGGGTTGGTCCAGTGGTTTGTGTGAGTTTCATGTACAGTGAGATTTGTGCTGAATTTTTGTTTGTTAATTTTTCTTCTGATGGGAAAGGCTGAGTGAGGTAGTAGTCTTGTCTGCTGATGATTTAGTTTGTATTTGTCTTGTTTGTTGTTTAGATGAGCTGTCCTGCACAGGGTGTCACTGGTGGTTGGGTGATGCCGGGTCTTGTACTCAAGCGGTTTCCTTTGTGTGAATTCTCACTATCTGATACTCCCTAAGGTTAGTTCTCTGGTGGTCTAGGCTCTTGAAGTCAGTGCTCCCACTCCAAAGGCTCAGAGCTTGATCTCTGGCCAGGAACAAAGATTCCACAAGTAGTTTGTTATGGCATTAAGGGAGAGTAAAACAAATATCTAAAAACGAGCAGCCAAAGATGAACCCCAGACAAGTGGCAGTCACAAAATCAGGCAAATAATAATTAAAATAATGGAATATATACATATACATATGTGCCCATATTGATCTTGTGAAGAAAGGAAATGAAAAATTATATTAACCAGTTAAGAACAAATCTAGCTTAAGCACAAAGTGGAAAACAAAACTAAAGAAAGGTGCCCAGTGGGGAATAAAGCAATGAAAACAAAACTAAAAAATATGTTTAGAGGAAAGGAAAGGAAAGAAAAAAAAAAAGAATAAATACAGAAAGTTAAATAGAGCTAGGTGAAGAAGATTTGTATAAAGATTAACTGCAAGGGGAAAAGAACAGTAGAAAAGGTATATGAAGGAATACATGTAGAAAAAAACACAATACATTCAAAAAATTAAAATTATAAAAATGAGAAATGAGGAAAAAAATGGCAAAAGAAAGAAAAAAGGGGAAAAAGGAAAACTCCAGAGAACTACAAAAACCCAATGTAGAGGCAGAGGTTTATAACAATACAAAGTGTGACCAAATATACACATATACATGTATACCCATAGGCAAATTCAAAATAGTCCAACAAAAGTTAAGTACAGTAGATTGACCCAATGAACAAAGGAAACACAAAAGTATATCTACCAGAAGAAAACTAATTAAAGCACAAACTGGAAAACAAAAGTAAAACAAGGTGCCAATTGGGGAATAAAGCAATGAAAATAAAACTAACAAATATGTTGAGAGGAAAGGAGAGAAAGCAAAGAAAGAGAGAATAGATATGCAGAGTTGAATAGAGGTAGATAAAGAAGATTTATATACATTAAAGATTAACTGCAAGGGAAAAAGAACAGTAGGAAAAGCAAACAAAGGAATAATGTAGAAAAATAATAGGTTCAAAAATTAAAATTAAAAAATGAGAAAAGAACAAGGGAAAAAAAAAAAAAAAAGAGGAAAACTCCATAGCACTACAAAAGCCCAAAGTAGAGGCAGAGGTTTATGACAACAATAAAAAATGTGACTCCCGGAAAAAAAAAAAAAAAAAAAAAAAAAAAAAGGGAGGGGGGTTCAGGATTGGGAACTCATGTACACCTGTGGCAGATTCGTGTCAATGAATCTGTCTCTTATACACATCTTTTTTTTTTAATTTGCAATACTGTATTGGTTTTGCCATACATCAACATGAATCTGCCACGGTTGTACATAAATTCCCACTCCTGAACCCCCCTCCCACCTCCCTCCCCATACCATTCCTCTGGGTTATCCCAGTGCACCAGCCCCAAGCATCCTGTATCCTGCATTGAACCTAGACTGGCGATTTGTTTCTTATATGGTATTATACATGTTTCAATGCCATTCTTCCAAATCATCCCACCCTCTCCCTCTCCCAGAGTCAAAAAGTCTGTTCTGTACATCTATGTCTCTTTTGCTGTATCACATACAGGGTTATCATTACCATCTTTCTAAATTCCATATATATGCGTTAGTATACTGTATTGGTGTTTTTCTTTCTGGCTTACTTCACTCTGTATTGTCGGCTCCAGTTTCATCTACCTCATTAGAACTGATTCAAATGTATTCTTTCTGATGGCTGAGTAATACTCCATTGTGTGTATGTACCACAGCTTTCTTATCCATTCCTCTGCTGATGGACATTTAGTTTGCTTCCATGTCTTGGCTATTATAAACAGTGCTGTGATGAACATTGGGGTACACGTGTCTCTTTCATTTCTTATGTCTTTCATGCTTTTTAATACATCTACTGGGTTTTCAGCTTCTGTTATTATTTGTTCTTCATTTCTAGAAAGTTTATTTTTTTCAAGACTTCTTTTTTGTTTCTATAGATAACACTCATTTCATATCATATCATGCTTTTGGTATATCCTTTTATTTTGTTAAACATTTTAAACAGACATCTTTTATAATTTTCAAAAATTATACACAAAACAGTGGTCACAACCTGAAAGTAGAGAGTTATTTTATTTGGTGGGAATGTTAAGGATTCTGAGCCCAGGAGGCAGCATCTCAGTAGCTCTGAAAAAACTATTCTAGGAGAGGGAAGGTCACTGAGCCATGAAAGGTACTGGGATTCTTGACCTTTGGAGGAGAGGAATTCAATCCAGGGCTAGTGACAAGGCTTGATCTCTCAGAACTTTTGTGTAATAAAGTTTTATTAAAGTATAAAGGAGGTAGAGAAAGCTTCTGACATAGGCATCAGAAGGGGGGTAGAAAGAGTGTCCCCATACTAGCCTTTAACAGGAAGTTATATACCTACTCTTCTCCTGGTGGCTCAGATGGTAAAGCGTCTGCCTGCAATGAGGGAGACCAGGGTTTGATCCCTGGGTCGCGAAGATCTCCTGGAAAAGGAAATGGCAATCCACTCCAGTACTCTTGCCTGGAAAATCTTATGGACGGAGGAGCCTGGTGGGCTACAGTCCATGGGGTTGCAAAGAGTCGGATATGACTGAGAGACTTTACTTTATTTTACTATATACCTACTAGTAGGCTGCTAATTAGAGGAAGAAAATGTCTCAAAACTCAGACTGGCACCAGGCCCCTCACCCACAACATACATTTTGAGATAAAATTGGCACAAGGTGAGTCATCCCGGGCTATAAAATGATTGACATGAGTCTTGAATAAAGGCAGATTTCCAAGTAAATGCATAGTCTTATTAACATATATCAGGAGAATAATATATGAGTAAAACATACAGGTTTGTCAAGTCGGTTCTGAGTCTTTGGGGGAACTGACTTGAAGAAAGACAGAGTATAGGGTAAATACATAGTTCGTTAACATAGCTTAAGAAAAACATTTTCCTAAGAAAAACACATTGGTTTGCTCAAGGTTTGAGAAAGGTTAAGTTCAGGTGGAACCAGGTGTGATCATGGCAACAAATAATTTCAAAGGAAACCTCTTTTAAATTTGTATAGAGAAGGGGGAAAAATCTGACACATAGTTTGTTTCTTCCTTCTGCTTAAGAGAGAAATAAAAATGTCTGACACTTGTAGACTATTTTCTCTGTTTTGGGCCTCTAGCCTTCCTGCCTGTACTCTCTCAGAGATGGGAAAAAGGAGTTAGGCTATATGTGCTGTGCTAAATCATCTCAGTTGTGTCCAACTCTTTGTGACCCTGTGGACTGTAGCCTGCCAGGCTCTTCTGTCCATGAGATTCTCTAGGCAAGAATGCTGGAGTGGGCTGTCAAGCACACTTTCAGGTAATCTTCAATTCAGGGATCAAACTGGGGTCTCTTGTATGGAGGCAAAATCTTTACTCTCTGCACCACCAGGGAAGTCCCAGGCTATATACAAGTTTGCAAAAATGGGAGCAGGCAGTCTAAACATAAAAAATTATTGCAGTAAGGGTAATCAGATATCAAATTAAGGTATTTAGTGTTCTATGTATGGAAAAATGCAAACCTCTTGACTCACTTAATTCATTTTTTTTATATGCACCTCAGGTACTATCTGGGGCCAAATCCTGTTTCCTGATTGTTTACCTCCATATCTCCATGTTCACAGTTAGGAGTGGCAGATGTGGCCTGTGAGGGATGGCTGCTTCTTGCATTCCCCCAAGCTTCTGAGCAATCACTGAGTGGGTGGTGGCATCTGCTGGGTCGCAGACATTGTGTTATTTTTGCTAGCCCTCATTCATATTTGGAGGCCTGAAATCACTGATGGCTGTAACTTTTTTTGTTTATTTACATGACAGGAGATATTTCATTTCATATTACATAATTGTAATATGCTAACATTCTGCCTTTATGCTCGATAATGTACTGTTCAGGACCCTGTCGGTTTCCTGGATGCAAGACCTTTGTGACCCTATCTTTGATTATAGGAAAAGGGCTTCATTCATCCTACATGATTTTTCCTCAGTTCTAGTGGGCATATTCAAGCAATTATTAGTTAGGGAAGGGAGGAGATGCAAGACCAGGGAGAAACAGTCAAGACCAACACTGGGGCAAGATCCTGTTTCCCCATCAACAGATACACACCACAACATCTTTGAGCTATTTTACAAATACTGAAGCCATCTCCATGTGGGAGAAGTTATGGTATGCTGCCCACAAGCATATACACCACAGAGCAGTTAAAGCTGAAGGTTGATGATGTTGACTCCTACTTACCTCATCATCAATATATCAGCAGATTGTCTACTAGCTAATTTCACCCTGTCTCTTATACACATCTAGATGTGTATAAGAGACAGGGGCGGGGGAGGGGGGGGGAGTGGGGAGAAAAAAAAAAAGAAAAAAACATCCAAAAGAATCTATGCTGCTACTGATGCTAAGTCACTTCAGTCGTGTCCGACTCCATGACCCCATAGACGGCAGCCCTGGAGTGGGTTGCCATTTCCTTCTCCAATGCATGAAAGTGAAAAGTGAAAGGGAAGTCACTCAGTCGTGTCCGACTCTTTGCGACCCCATGGACCACAGCCTACCAGGCTCCTCTGTCAATGGGATTTTCCATGCAAGAGTACTGGAGTGGGGTGTCATAGCCTTCTCTGAAAGAATCTATAGAACAAGTCAAAAAATAAGAATAATACATGTTATTCTTGAGTCACTGCTGTAAGAGTCCTTTCCTGCACTGAGAATCACAGTCCACCTTACTTCCTTAGGATGTCCTCCAACACTGTACTGATCCCTGTACCTGCTATGGGGACACCTCAGATTCTAATCTGGTCCTATTCCTGTGTGTTCTTGCCTTCAAGGTCCACAGCTATCAGAGCTGGTATGTTTTCTTTTGTGGGAGCTCTCAGTGGCCTTTTATATATTTCATAGGTACAGACTGCTTAGTTAATTGTGTGGATTTAATCTGCAGCTTGTACAACTGGTGGGAAGATTTTGAGTCTTTTTCCTTAGCCACACTGCCCCTGGGTTTCAATTGTGGTTTATTTTCACCTCTACACGTGGGTCATCATCCAGGGTTGGCTCCTGAGGCTACCATGGAGTGCTTGGTTTTGCCTCTGTGAGGACCAGGTGTGGAAGCAGTGTAGCTGCTTGGGTCACAGGGATTCTGGCAGAACCAGGTACTCACAGGCTTGGGGCTAGTGCAGCAGGAAATATAGTGCTCTAGAAGGGTATGGCGACCACTATTGGACAATACACTCCAACGCTTTTGCCTGGAGAACACCTCTCTGACAGAGAAGCCTGGCAGCCCACAGTCTACAGGGTCACAAAGAGTCAGACAGAATCAAAGAGACCCAATGCACATAAACACAAGAATTTTCTTTGTTTGTTTTCCTGTTGCAGCTCTGCCCCAGTGAAATTTGGGTGTGAAGGTGCCTCAGCTGCCTGGCTTGTGGGGACCCTGGTGGCACCAGGTGTGCAGGGACACAAACTGCCTCTGCCCCAGGAGTTAAAGCCTTATCAGAGTCTTTTTTCGAGCCTCTCATTGATGGTGATCAGAAGGCCTCTTTGGCAAGTCTTTCTCTGTAGCTCTGTCTGCTCAGCAGCTAGAGGTTCCTTTGCCTGGGGTCCTTCTCTCTTGTTCCCCACATCAGGCACAAAGAGGGGACCCCCTGGCTGAGTTCCTACTCTGTAATTTGGTGCATCAGGCACTTAAAGGGGCACCCTGGGTGGAGTCCTACTCTGTAGTTCAGTGCGTCAGACATTTGATGGGTCAGCCTCTCTATTCAGCTGCCAATGCTGACATGTGTGGTCAGAGAGGCTATGAGATGGCGGCACCCACTATGCGTGACTCAGCAGTATCACCTTGCTTCCATGGCTGCCTGGCTTTCCTCCACAGGCATTTCCCACCCTAATCTCCTCCCTCACATCCCCTAGATCTGTCTCTCCCCAGTCAGCAGTACTCACCCTGGGATTGCTCCATAATCCCTAAACTTCAGCTCCCAGCCACTATGCCTTCCAGGAGATCTGCATTTCTGCCCGGCATATGTATGGCTGTGGCAAGGACTATTTGATTATCATTCCATTTAGACTGCCACAGATCAGCTGTTTCACTCTCAGCCTTAAATGTTTCTATTCTGACTCAAACAATTGCCCCACTAATGGGATTGGACCCCAGCTTCAGTTCCCCTACCCACCTGAGGGTGGGCCTAGTCCTACTAACACTCCCATTTTTCCCCTTGGGTCCTTCATCCTACTGAGTTTTGCATGGTTCTATATATTCTTTTCCATTGATCAGGCCCTCCTCTCTGCTCTCAGCTGGTGTTCTGCATGTACTTAAGTGTCTGAAGTCGTATTCCTGATGTATCCATGGAGAGAGATGTACTCCACATCCACCTACTTCTCTGCCGTCTTGTTCTCTCTTCTTTTTTGTTTTTAATCTTATCTCTCCTGTATTCAGAATTAAATATATGGACTTATTTAGAAGTTCACTATTTATCTCTTTGGCTTTGTCTTTCATGCCTTTTTTTTTTTTTAAACAGAGAACACCTATTTTATTTTTTATTTTATTTTTTGATTCTTCTTCTTCTTTTTTTTTTTTTTTTAATTTGCAATACTGTATTGGTTTTGCCATACATCAACATGAATCTGCCACGGTTGTACATAAATTCCCACTCCTGAACCCCCCTCCCACCTCCCTCCCCATACCATTCCTCTGGGTTATCCCAGTGCACCAGCCCCAAGCATCCTGTATCCTGCATTGAACCTAGACTGGCGATTTGTTTCTTATATGGTATTATACATGTTTCAATGCCATTCTTCCAAATCATCCCACCCTCTCCCTCTCCCACAGAGTCCAAAAGACTGTTCTATACATCTGTGTCTCTTTTGCTGTCTCGCATACAGGGTTATTGTTACCATCTTTCTAAATACCATATATATGTG
>SJYT01010963.1:4482-87813 GCA_006410635.1 Cephalophus harveyi
AAGTTAAATAAGCAGGGTGACAATATACAGCCTTGACGCACTCCTTTTCCTATTTGGAACCAGTCTGTTGTTCCATGTCCAGTCCTAACTGTTGCTTCCTGACCTGCATACAGATTTCTCAAGAGGCAGGTTAGGTGGTCTGGTATTCCCATCTCTTTCAGAATTTTCCACAGTTTATTGTGATCCACACAGTCAAAGGCTTTGGCATAGTCGATAAAGCAGAAGTAGATGTTTTTCTGGAACTCTCTTGCTTTTTCCATGATCCAGCGGATGTTGGCAATTTGATCTCTGGTTCCTCTGCCTTTTCTAAAGCCAGCTTGAACATCAGGGAGTTCACGGTTCACGTATTGCTGAAGCCTGGCTTGGAGAATTTTGAGCATTACTTTACTAGCATGTGAGATGAGTGCAATTGTGCGGTAGTTGGAGCATTCTTTGGCATTGCCTTTCTTTGGAATTGGAATGAAAACTGACCTTTTCCAGTCCTGTGGCCACTGCTGAGTTTTCCAAATTTGCTGGCAGATTGAGTGCAGCACTTTCACAGCATCATCTTTCAGGATTTGAAATAGCTCAACTGGAATTCCATCACCTCCACTAGCTTTGTTCGTAGTGATGCTTTCTAAGGCCCACTTGACTTCATATTCCAGGATGTCTGGCTCTAGATTAGTTATCACATCATCATGATTATCTGGGTCGTGAAGATCTTTTTTGTACAGTTCTTCCGTGTATTCTTGCCACCTCTTCTTAATATCTTCTGCTTCTGTTAGGTCGATACCATTTCTGTCCTTTATCGAGCTCATCTTTGCATGAAACGTTCCTTTGATATCTCTAATTTTCTTGAAGAGATCTCTAGTCTTTCCCATTCTGTTATTTTCCTCTTTTTCTTTACATTGATCACTGAAGAAGGCTTTCTTATCTCTTCTTGCTTTCTTTGGAACTCTGCATTCAGATGCTTATATCTTTCCTTTTCTCCTTGGCTTTTTGCCTCTCTTCTTTTCACAGCTATTTGTAGGGCCTCCCCAGACAGCCATTTTGCTTTTTTGCATTTCTTTTCCATGGGGATGGTCTTGATCCCTGTCTCCCATACAATGTCACGAACCTCATTCCATAGTTCTTCAGGCACTCTATCTACCAGATCTAGGCCCTTAAATCTATTTCTCACTTCCACTGTATAATCATAAGGGATTTGATTTAGGTCATACCTGAATGGTCTAGCGGTTTTCCCTACTTTCTTCAATTTAAGTCTGAATTTGGTAATAAGGAGTTCATGATCTGAGCCACAGTCAGCTCCTGGTCTTGTTTTTGTTGACTGTATAGAGCTTCAAAACTACTATATTCCTATTTCTGCATCCTGATTACATTGATTAATATCCTCCCAGGTGCCTAAAAGATAAAGGATATGGAGGCCTGGTGGCAAACATTAACTCAACCAATGAATCCCTTCACCAAACTAATTCTTAGCTCTAAAAAGGCTCTATATCTTTAAGATATTTTAAGCTTCGTGTCTCTCGCAGTTGGGGGACTGTAAACAATTACAAGTTGTAAAAGTCTCCAGCTGTCAGGCAAGTTAGAGAGCCATCAGAGGGATTTAAGCCGAGACATTCCTTTCATATGCAGGATATCAGTTGGAGCTCTAAGTTAATTTTTTCCAGAGAAAGGTGGTCAGGGAAAGCCCCCTGTAATGTCAGAAGAGTATAATATAGCAGACAGTAAACAGACAGATTTTGGTTTCAGGGTAGATGCTCAGGCAGAGGACCCCTGGAGACCTGACTCACCTTGCCTGTCAGGTCTCTCCGCATGACCCTGTCATGGGTGGAATCTCCTGTGCTGGCTCCCGGCACACTCCTATATGGGTGGGCTTCCCAGGTGGCTCAGTGGGTAAAGAATCCTCCTGCAATGCAAGAGATGCTAGAGACACAGGTTCAATCCCTGGCTGATGTTTTTGAACTGTGGTACTGGAGAAGACTCTTGAGAGTCCTTTGGACTGCAAGGAGATAAAACCAGTCCATCCTAAAGGAAAACAACCCTGAATGTTCATTGGAAGGACTGATGCTGAAGCTGAAGCTCCAATACTTTGGCTACCTGATGCAAAAAGCTGAATCACTGGAAAAGACCCTGATCCTGGGAAAGATTGGGGGCAAGAGGAGAAGGAGGTGGCAGAGGATGAGATGGTTGGATGGCATCATTGACTCAATGGACATGAGTTTGAGCAAACTCCAAGAGATAGTAAAGGACAGGGAAGCCTGGCATGCTGCAATCCATGGAGTAGCAAAGTGTAAGACATAACTTAGCGACTGAACAATACCAACAACAAATTGTTTTTTGTCTGCCTTTCCTTTGTTTCTGCATTCCTCACTCTCCTAATTATTAACTGCTTGAATCTGCCTTTTGGAACTCAGGAAGATTGAAGCCTTTTCCCTAAGAAGAGTCAGAAATGACCGAGAGACTAAACAATAATAATCTATCAAAAAGTTTGCACCAATTTATATTCTATACCAACATAAATGAAAAAGAATAATTCCTCTCACAACCATCACTTGGTATTGTAAATTTTGATATATTTTCCAATCTTCTAGGTGGAAAACGATATCAACAATATCCTTTTCAAAATGAATTGAATGTATTTTCATGGTTTTAGTGACCATTTGTGTGTGTGTGTATGCTGCTTGATCATATCATTTGCCTACCTTTAAAATTTCTGTTCAAAATAATTTCACAATTTGTATGGAAATACAAAAACCTTGAATAGCCAAAGCAATCTTGAGAAAGAAGACTGAAACTGGAGGAATCAACCTGCCTGACTTTAGACTGTACTGTAAACCTTCATTCAACAAGATAGTATGGTACTGGCACAAAGACAGAAATATAGATCAATAGAACAAAATAGAAAGCCCAGAGATAAATCCACACACCTATGGACACCTTATCTTTGACAAAGGAGGCAAGAATATACAATGAAGAAAAGACAATCTCTTTAACAAGTGGTGCTGGGAAAACTGGTCAACCACTTGTAAAAGAATGAAACTAGAACACTTTCTAACACCATACACAAAAATAAAAAGGATTAAAGATATAAATGTAAGACCAGAAACTATAAAACTTCAAGAGGAAAACATAGGCAAAACACTCTCTGACATAAATCACAGTAGAATCCTCTATGACCCATCCCTCAAAAAATAAACAAATGGGACCTAAGTAAACGTAGAAGCTTTTGCACAATGAAGGAAACTATAAGCAAGGTGAAAAGACAGCCTTCAGAATGGGAGAAAATAATAGCAAATGAAGCAACTGACAAAGAATTAATCTCAAAAATATACAAGCAACTCCTGCAGCTCAATTCCAGAAAAATAAATGACCCAATCAAAAAATGGGCCAAAGAGCTAAACAGACACTTCTCCAAAGAAGATATACAGATGGCTAACAAACACATGAAAAGTTGCTCAATATCACTCATGAGAGGAATGCAAATCAAAACCACAGTGAGGTACCATCTCATGCTGGTCAGAATGGCTGTAAATGCTGGAGAGGGTGTGGAGAAAAGGGAACCCTCTTACACTGTTGGTGGGAATGCAAACTAGTACAGCCACTATGGAGAACAGTGTGGAGATTCCTTAAAAAACTGGAAATAGAACTGCCTTATGACCCAGCAATCCNCTGCGATCCAAAAGTCTACAAGCAATAAATGCTGGAGAGGGTGTGGAGAAAAGGGAACCCTCTTACACTGTTGGTGGGAATGCAAACTAGTACAGCCACTATGGAGAACAGTGTGAAGATTTCTTGAAAAACTGGAAATAGAACCACCATACAACCTAGCAAACCCACTGCTGTGCATACACATTGAAGAAACCAGAATTGAAAGAGACATGTGTACCCCAATGTTCATTGCAGCACTGTTTACAATAGCTAGGACATGGAAGCAACCTAGATGTCCATCGGCAGATGAATGGATATGGAATATAACTCAGCTATTAAAAGAGAAAGCATTTGAATCAGTTCTAATGAGGTGGAGGAAACTGGGGCCTATTATACAGAGTGAAGTAAGTCAGAAAGAAAAACACCGATATATTAATGCATATATGTGGAATTTAGAAAGATGGTAATGATGACCCTATATGCGAGACAGCAAAGGAGACACAGATATAAAGAACAGGCTTTTGGACTCTGTGGGAGAAGGCGAGCGTAGGATGACTTGAGAGAATAGCATTGAAACATATATATTACCATCTGTGAAATAGATTGCCAGTCCAGGTTCGACGCATGAGACAGGGCGCTCAGAGCTGGTGCACTGGGATTACCCTGAGATTTGAGATGGGGAGGGAGATGGGGTTCAGGATGGAGAACACATGTACACCCATGGCTGATTCAAGTCAATGGATTCCCTGGTGGCTCAGATGGTAAAGGGTCTGCCCGCAGTGAGGGAGACCCGGGTTCGATCCCCAGGTTGGGAAGATCCCCTGGAGAAGGAAATGGCAACCCACTCCAGTATTCTTGCCTAGAAAATCCTGTGGACGGAGGAGCCTGGTGGGCTACAGTCCATGGGGTTGCAAAGAGTCGGACATGACTGAGTGACTTCACTTTAATTTTCATGGCAAAACCACTACAATATTGTAAAATAATTAGACTCCAATGACCTCACACGCTAGTAAAAAAAATTCTCCAAGCCAGGCTTCAGCAATACGTGAACCATGAACTTCCAGATGTTCAAGCTGGTTTTAGAAAAGGCAGAGGAACCAGAGATCAAATTGCCAAATTGCCAACATCTGCTGGATCATCGAAAAAGCAAGAGAGTTCCAGAAAAAAAATCTGTTTCTGCTTTATTGACTATGCCAAAGCCTTTGACTGTGTGGATCACAAGAAACTGTGGAAAATTCTGAAAGAGATGGGAATACCAGACCACCTGACCTGCCTCTTGAGAAATCTGTATGCAGGTCAGGAAGCAACAGTTAGAACTGGACATGGAACAACAGACTGTTTCCAAAACAGGAAAAGGTGAGCGTCAAGGCTGTATATTGTCACCCTGCTTGTTTAATTTATATGCAGAGTATATCATGAGAAAAGCTGAGCTGGAGGAAGCACAAGCTGGAATCAAGATTGCTGGGAGAAATATCAATAACTTCAGATATGCAGATGACACCACCCTTATGGCAGAAAATGAAGAAGAACTAGAGAGCCTCTTGATGAAAGTGAAAGAGGAGAGTGAAAAAGTTGGCTTAAAGCTCAACATTCAGAAAACGAAGATCGTGGCATCTGGTCCCATCACTTCATGGCAAATAGATGGGGAAACAGTGGAAACAGTGTCAGACTTTATTTTTTGGGGCTCCAAAATCACTGCAGATGGTGATTGCAGCCATGAAATTTAAAGACACTAATTCCTTGGAAGGAAAGTTCTGACCAGCCTAGACAGCATATTAAAAAGCAGAGACACTACTTTGCCAACAAAGGTCCATCTAGTCAAGGCTACGGTTTTTCCAGTAGTCATGTATGGATGTGAGAGTTGGACTGTGAAGAAGGCTGAGCGCCGAAGAATTGATGCTTTTGAACTGTGGTGTTGGAGAAGACTCTTGAGGGTCCCTTGGACTGAAAGAAGATTCAACCAGTCCATCCTAAAGGAGATCATTCCTCAGTGTTCATTGGAAGGACTGACGTTGAAGCTGAAACTCCAATACATTGGCCACCTGATTCGAAGAGCTGAGTCATTTGAAAAGACCCTGATGCTGGGAAAGATTGAGGGCAGGAGGAGAAGGGATGACAAAGGAGGAGATGGTTGGATGGCATCACCAACTCAATGGACATGGGTTGGGGTGGACTCTGGGAGTTGCTGAGGGACAGGGAGGCCTGGCGTGCTGCGGTTAATGGGATTGCAAAGAGTCAGACACGACTGACGACTGAGCAGCAACTGAACTGTTGCTGCTGCTAAGTCGCTTCAGTTGTGTCCGACTCTATGTGACCCCATAGATGGCAGCCCACCAGACTCCTCTGTCCCTGGGATTCTCCAGGCAAGAACACTGGAGTGGCTTGCCATTTCCTTTTCCAATGCGTGAAAGTGAAAAGTGAACGTGAAGTCGCTCAGTCATGTCAGACTNAGATGTGTATAAGAGACAGCTATGTGACCCCATAGATGGCAGCCCACCAGACTCCTCTGTCCCTGGGATTCTCCAGGCAAGAACACTGGAGTGGCTTGCCATTTCCTTTTCCAATGCGTGAAAGTGAAAAGTGAACGTGAAGTCGCTCAGTCATGTCAGACTCTTAGCGACCCCATGGACTGCAGCCCACCATGCTCCTCTGTCCGTGGGATTTTCCAGGCAAGAGTACTGGAGTGGGGTGCCACTGCCTTCTCCGGAACTGAATTGAAAATAAATAAATGTAAAAAAAAGGAAAAGCAAAAAAAAAAAAAAAAATTTCTGTTCATTTTGATGATATTGTTTGTCTTCTGAAGAATTTATTCTTAAATTTGTGTGTTACAACGTTTTCTCACTTTTTTTGGGGGGATGTGATTTTTGGTAGTTTTGCTATGTGGAAGTTTAACATTTATATTTAGTCAGATTGCTAACTTTTTCTCTTTACTTTTCAATATCATACTTAGAAGGTTTTTTTCTACTTCAAGAATATTACTTTTTAAAACCTTAATCATGTTCTATTATTTTTGTGGTCCTTTTGTTTTAAAGTCATTTATTGATTTCAACTTTTTTTTTTTTTTTTCTGTCCACGGATCAAACCCCGTGCCCTTTGCAGCGGAAGCATAGGAGTCTTAACTACTGGACCATCAGGGAGATCCCTGTGTTCCCCCTTTCATGTTTGAATCTCTGACATATTTGAAAGTCATTTTGATATTCTACTTGAGGTAGTGATCCAACTTGATTTTTTGAAAGGCTCTCAGTTTCTACTTGTTTAATATTGAGTGTACAAGGATTGATTGCTCATTTGTTTGGAATCTCTAATGACAGTTTCCCAAAGCTTTGTTAATGTGAGTGCTTAAAATTCCACTATTGGGGTAGTCTTTAGCAATTCACTCTGCGTACTGTTTTCCCACAACTGCTGGCTGATGGCAGTGAGTAAAAACATTCTGTTGAAACTAGAACAGACTGCAGCTCACATGGTACGGCAGTGGTAAAATTCACAACAAAAAGACGGCTCTTTGTTATAAAAAATATATATATCTTGGCTGACTTTTTGGATGGGAAAGGTGAAGCCCCCTGTCTCCATCAGCCTCAGCCAGGGCATAGTCCTGAAGCCTTGGGTGAACTGCTTTGCATGAGAAAAGTAAAAGGAAAGTGAAGGTCAGAGGCTGGCAGCTAGGAGAATCAGGGGCTGGCAAAAAAGGTCTGGAGAGATGGGAGAATATGGCAACAAGCCAGAGCCTGAGGGAGAATACAGCCAGCAAGAAACAGCCCACCAGGGAGAATAGGTAGTAGCTTTTTAGATCAGCAATATTTAATATTACATTTTAAGTTGTTGCTTGTATTTCATTATGCTATGATATGCTCCTTCTGCTACCCTTCACCTATAAAAACCTATTATACACCATCTTGTATTAGTGGCTCTCTGTGGGGAGTGAATAAAGTAAGGGTGGTATTTTGCACCAGGGCAAAGAGAGACGGCAGCAGCTACCAGGATACAGGGGACTACAGGCTTCAGAATGGACTCATTCTGAAGAAAACAGCCCCTCCCCACTCCAACTTCTCTGGTCTCAGGACACACAAACAACATAAGCTCCATGAGGGCAGGAGTTTTCTTCTTTCTTTTTTAACATATAGCTTGGATTTGTTGTTGTTGTCATTGTTGTTGAACATGCAGCTCTCTCTTTTTAAATTTGGCTGCTGGGTCTTAGTTGCTGCACATGAGACCTAGTTCCCTGACCAGGGGTCAAACTCAGGGCCCCTGCATTGGGAGGGTAGAGTCTTAACCACTGGACCACCAGGGAAGTCCCAGGAACTTTTTTTTAAACCTGGATATTTCTTGCTTTATTTCTACTGCCTAGAATAGAGCTTGACACACAGTAGTCGCTCAGGAAGAGATTGTTGGAATGAATGAATGAAAATCCCACCAGAGATCTGGTTTGACTATAGTATTTAGAATTGGGGTTTCAGGCTGTGCATTTAATTGTTAAAGAAAAGGTGAATCCAGAATGCCAGAGATTTGGGATCTTGGCTTTGATTTGTCAGCCTGGAATCCTGCCTGCTTTAGTTCTGATCTCTCATGTGACATGTCCTTGAATATGCTTGAATTTACTCTCGATGGATAAGCAATTTGTGATACTGTGGTGATGGAGACGTCTTTAACGTCTTCTTTAATTACCTCCTAAATGGAATCACCCTGAAAATGAATCTCCCACTGCATAGTGTCATGACACTTACTATATAACTCAATTAAATCAGCCCCTCACCTCATACAATGGGGTAACTTGGGAACTCAAAGGCAGTTTTTAACCAGAAGTGTATTCTCCCTTATGGGATCATTTAAGTTTTGGAAGAGAAAAGCCACAGGAGGGGACGACCTTAGTTCTCAAGTCCTAGTGTGACCATGGTGAAGACGGTCACTGTCAATAAGGAATGGCCTTTGTGAGTCCAGACAGATGAGAATTGGGACTTCAGTGAAGAATTCTTTTGCAATTAAGGATGCCTTCCCACAAGTGTGATTGGTTGATTCTCAGTGACCAGGATCTATGACTGTTCTGTCCTGAGTGTGAAATGCACACGTGGAAGTTTTCTACTAAAGTAAGGGATGGCCTTGGAATTTGATGGTTTGGGGCTTGGCTTGGAGGCTACCATTCCAGAATGGAGGCTTCTCAGCTGGTGCAGTGGTAAAGAATCTCCCTACCAGTGCAAAAAACACAAGAGATGTGGGTTCAGTCCCTGGGTCAGGAAGATCCTTTGGAGTAGGAAATGGCAACCCACTCCAGTATTCCTGCCTGGAGAATCCCATGGACAGAGGAGCCTGGGGGGCTATAGTCCATAGGGTTGCAAAGCGTCAGACATGACTGAGCGACTGAGAATACAGCACATACCAGGATGGCTAGAGTATTTGAGGACAGTTATCTGATTTCAAGAGGAGAGAGAGAAGGTAACCAGGGGACTTGACCTTTGAACAGACAAGTCTCTGTGATCGTCTGAGTTGCAGTTTTCTCGTGCATAGAATGGAAGGAATAATACCTACCTCATCGGGTTTTGGTGAAGTATAGAGATACTCTACCTATGGATACCTTTCTGAGTGCTAGCTACACAGGAAACACTGAATAAAAAACTATTGCTGTGGTACATATACACAATGGAGTATTACTCAGCCATTAAAAAGAATTCATTTGAATCAGTTCTAATGAGATGGATGAAACTGGAGCCGATTATACAGAGTGAAGTAAGCTAGAAAGAAACACCAATATAGTATACTGACACATATATATGGAATTTAGAAAGATGGTAATGATGACCCTGTATGCGAGACAGCAAAAGGGACACAGATATATAGAATGGACTTTTGGACTCTGAGGGAGAGGGAAAGGGTGGGATGATTTGGGAGAATGGCATCGAAACATGTATATTATCATGTAAGAAATGAAGCACCAGCCTATGTTCACTGCAGAATACAGGATGCTTGGGGCTGGTGCACGGGGATGATCCAGAGAGATGATGTGAGGTCAGAGGTGGGAGGGGGATTCAGGACTGGGAGCTCGTATACACCAGTGGCGGATTCATGTCAACCTATGGCAAAACCAATAAGGAAGTGTGAAGTAAAAATAAGTAAAAAAAAAAAAGATTAAAAAAAACAAACAACAACAACAAAAAAACTATTCTGTTTAAAGGGCTTCCCCGGTGGCTCAGATGGTAAAGAAACAGCCTGCAATATGGGAGACCTGGGTTCGATCCCTGGGTTGGGAAGATCTCCTGGAGGATGGTATGGCAACCCATTCTAGTATTCTTGCCTGGACAATCTCCATGGAAGAGGAGCTTGGCAGGCTACTGTCCATAGCCTTGCAAAGAGTCAGACATGACTGAGCGACTAGGCACAGCAGAGCACATTCTGTTTAAAAATGTTTTTCAGATTTGCTTGGAAATAACTATACAGCAGACAGCTCAGGAAAGTTCAAATAAAGAGCATGTGGGAGGTCACATTATTAGTCAAGCACATGATTGGCATCTCTCTTCTCCCCTAATTCAGCAAGTGAGGCAAGATGGCATCCACTCATACATTCACCAGAGTAGAAACATGGNATACAGCAGACTGCTCAGGAAAGTTCAAATAAAGAGCATGTGGGAGGTCACATTATTAGTCAAGCACATGATTGGCATCTCTCTTCTCCCCTAATTCAGCAAGTGAGGCAAGATGGCATTCACTCATACATTCACCAGAGTAGAAACATGGCAGAAAATGAAGGGCATGACCCTAGCCTTCAACTATCTGAAACTTGTTTTAAAAGATTTATTTTCCTGGCAGAGCCTCATGAACTAAACAAAATAAAAATGAATAATAAGATGATAATAATAAAATTTGGGGCATATAGCTATGTACCAGACTCTGTCCTGAGCAACCTCCTGGTATTCTTCCCATTCATCATCTCTGAGAAGTAGATGAGCTGGATCAGGGAACTTGATGTTCATCCTGTTAAATTCAGTCGAATTAGGTCTGGGCAGTTGGTGCAGGCAGTTGTAATCTTTTTGTAATCTATTCAGTCCTTGACCAGGGCTTCCCAGGTGGCGCTAGTGATAAAGAACCGATTCGACAATGCAGGAGACATGAGATGAGCGTTCAGTCCCTGGGTTGGGTAGATTCCCTGGAGAAGGGAAGGACAACCCACTTCAATGTTCTTGCCTGGAAAATCCCATGGATGGAGGCCTGGCCAGCTACAGTCCACGGGGTCACAAAGACTTGGACATTACAGAAATGATTTAGCATTCAGTCCTTTACCATTATTGCTCTTTTCCATCTTCAAGTTGTCTGAAAATTTGATCATTGGGCCACAAATACCCCCATTCAAGTTGCCAGTAAAAGCATGAACTAGTTTAAGAACAAGGATAAAACTTTGCGGAATGCTTTTGGAAAATCTCTTTGCAGAGGTTTTGATTCATAACTCAGCATTCTTTGGGTTTGGCTCTACCCAAGCTTTAAAGTGATTAATATTTATCCATCTTGTCCACAAGGATATCATGATTGCTGAAATGCAGATTTATAATATCTACAGCAGGTCTGTGATTCCTACCACACCGGTAATCTTAGGGGAAAAAATCCTGTCATGAGTGTTCTTGAAATCAGGGTAGTTCCTAATGATCACAACTTCCTCTTTAAGTGCTTGATGTTTTGAAAATAATTGATTCTAGATTTTTTCCTACAGTCAATGGTGGGCTTACCTACCCCTCACTTTGGTTTTATAAAATTCACATTCTGTAGTTTGCTGAAAATCAGAAATTATTTTTAAAAAAGATATCCTTCAGACTTCTGGCACCTCTTTTTTGTAGGATGCCATTGATGATCTAAGGAAAGTTTCAGAAAAAAGATAAATCTGGACACTGAATTTTAAGGCGTTGGATTAAAGCGGAGAGAATAAAAGTCAGATCTTAGATTTCACACTGCTTTTCCTTAATGCATCCTAAGCACCTTTGTGTTTTGAGTTTAGCCATAAGTAAAAGAACTTTAGTTCATTAGGAAATCTATGTGCAGACAGCTCTTGGGCTTATTTCTGGAACGTCTCTTTTCTGTCAGGTGGTTGTTTTGAATTTGGCACTGTTCTTACTCATTTATTGAATGAGTAAGCACAATTTATTGAATTTGGCACTGTTCTTACTCATTTTTACATGCAAGTCATGCTGTTTTGGGCTTCCCTGGTGGCTCAGAGGTTAAAGTGTCTGCCTCCAATGCGGGAGACCCGGGTTCGATCCCTGGGTCGGGAAGATCCCCTGGAGAAGGAAATGGCAGTCCACTCCAGTACTCTTGCCTGGAGAATCCCATGGACGGAGAAGCCTAGTAGGTTACAGTCCACAGGGTTGCAAAGAGTCGGACACGACTGAGCGACTTCACCTTCACCTTCACCTTCCTTCATGCTGTTTCAAATATGTCTTTGATTATTACAATTGCCTGGATATTGAAGATTATCAGAAAACAAATAAGTACAACTCTTAAGAATTGTACTTAATGAAGAGTTTCAACTACTAGTTTTTCAAAGCTTTTCATTCCAAACTTCTATTCTTAAAAAACAAGAGGCCTAATAGAGGTCTAATTCCCTGAACTCAGCTTTGGATAGTGCATATGGATAACTGAGCTTCTCTTTCTTTTCCTCAGAATCAGGAACGGAACACTGGAGTCTGCAGCACTGGCCAAGTGTCTCTACTGAGTACTGTGTATGGCATCTCAACACACTTCTGGAAGGGGTGGCACTAAAACCTGCTGCTTGTAGCCTGGGTGGTAGGGACCTGGGATGGATTCCGCAGCTTATTCCTAGAGGAATATCAAAACATATCACCCCACTTCTGGAAAGTTTAGTATTATTTGGGCTGCTTTTTTAAACACCAAGATCAAAGTCAACCATAGAGGCATTCCTTTACATCATGGCAAGGCTGAGTTTGTGAAAAGTTGTTATAAGCTGACTTGCAGATTGGATTCTATTTTAAAAGCACTCTGGTGGCTTAATAGTTGAAAGTATGTATTAAGATCTTTCTTCTTTAGTGTGAAAGAATACTCTGTTATGTATATCCTGTGTAAATATGGATTTTTATTTGGTAATTTTTCTTTAAACAGATTAAAAAAAAATCCTGACTCTGCTTCTTTAAGACAGACTGTGAAAACAATGGTCCTTTCTGGAAGCCAGCATTTCAGGGCCAGATGCCCTGAAATCTGACATTTGACATCAATCAATGTCAAAGGCACTTTCTTTTGGGTTACATTGCCCTATTTCTAAGAAAAATATATATCATAATTATAGTTGTCTAAAATAATAATTGGTCTTTTAAAATACGTGGTTTGAGAAACATTAAGTAAACATTAAATAAAGCTTTATTTTAAAAGCTGTCAGAAATTTCTTTTCTGGCTGGGTTAAAATAATGATATCTGCCAGATAACCAGAGAAGGCAATGGCAACCCACTCCAGTATTCTTGCCTGGAAAATCCCATGGATGGAGGAGCCTGGTGGGCTGCAGACCACGGGGTCGCTAAGAGTTGGACACGACTGAACGACTTCACTTTCACTTTTCACTTTCATGCGTTGGAAAAGGAAATGGCAACCCACTCCAGTGTTCTTGCCTGGAGAATCCCAGGGACGGGGGAGCCTGGTGGGCTGCCATCTATGGGGTCACACAGAGTCAGACACGACTGAAGCAACTTAGCAGCAGCAGCCAGATAACAATAAGATGATTTTATGTTAAAAAGTGACTTAAAGAGAATACATTATATATACTTAATATTATCAATATCAATGCAATCATAAATAATACAAAAAATTGCCATGATTTGAATCACATAAATTTAGATTTTAATGTAAGGTGACTATATCATATGTGATTACTATAGATATCAAGTGCTCACAGTTCTGGCTGTATATTAAAATAACTGAGGAGGTTTGAAAAGACCCAGATGCCTGGGACCCATATCCAGAGATTCTGACTTAATCAATCTGGGAAGCAGGCTAGAAACTATGTTGTCAAAGGTCCACAGGTGTCCTAATGTACAGTCAAGGGTGGGAACTACTTTACAGTAGTTGTAACCTGAAGTGTGCTTGTGAAAGTTCTTGACTTGGAACTTTTACAATTCAGGCTCTCAGGTCCCACCCCAAATTTTCTGAATCAGAATCTGTATTTTAATTGGATCTTGAGAAGATTCATTTGCACTATGTTTTTCATAGCACTTCAATTGTAAAAGTGCTTTCATAGCCATTTTTTTATACATACATTTATTAATTGATTATTATTATTTGTTCCATTGATTAAGTATCTGGTGGGGACAAACACTGCTTTACATACTGGGAAACGTAAAAGTATGAATAAGATTTGAGCCTTCCTTTCCAGAAACTTTCAAAGAAGCAGGGTGGGGGTAGGGTGGAGACATGGAAGCAGATTCAGGACAAGAGTTGTAATCTAGCTCTAATACAGAATTGCCTGTAGTCTTCTGGGAAGAAAAGTGGAAAGTGAAAGCCTTTTCCACTCTACCCTATTTTCATCCAGGGAGTTCTATCTGAGCTGGATTTTTGAAATACAAGTAAGTGTAGGGCCAATGTTTTTTATTTTATTTTTATTTGTTTATTTATATTATTATTGGCTGTGCTGGGTCTTCATTGCTACATGAATGGCTTTTGCTAGTTGCAGAGAGCAGGGCTTAGGTTACTCTTTTGTTGTGGAGTATGGGCTCTAGAGTGCAGACTTCCGTATTTGTGGCATAAGGGCTTAGCTGCTCCATAGCATGTAGAATTTTCCTGGACCAGGGATTGAATCTGCATCCTCTGCATTGGCAGGAAGATTCTCAACCACTGGGCCACCACGGAAGTCCAAGGCCAGTGGTTCTTTCACAGGTGTTGATTTTTTTTTAATTGGAGGATGATTGCTTTATGGTGTCATGTTGGTTTCTACCGTGCATGTCTGCGTGTTAAGTTGCTTCAGTCTTATCCAACTCTGTGTGACCCTATGGACTGTAGCCTACAAGGCTCCTCTGTCCATGGGATTCTCCAGGTAAGAATACTGAAGTGGGTTGCCATGCCCTCCTCCAGGGGATCTTCCCAACCCTGGGATTGAACCTGCTTTTCTTGTCTTCTGAATTGGCAGGCAGGTTCTTTACCACTTAATTATCTGGGAAGCCCAGGGCCAGGGGTTTTTAAAGTATGATTCCTGGACTAGCAGCATAAGTATCACTTGGGAATTTGTTAGAAATGTCAATTCCTGAGACTTTCCCAGACATAATGAATGACAAACTCTTAGGGAAGGACCAGCAATTTGCATTTTCATAAGCCTTCCATTGGATTTGATACACACAAGTTTGAAAACAGTGGCTGTAAGCATTTTCCAGACAGAGGAGATGGGAAGGAGCATTGCAGGCCATTGGAAACGTGCACCCCAAAACCAAAATAAAGCTCATTCTCAGTGTACCATGAAGTTTTTCATGGCTTGAGCATAGTGTGTTGACTGTACTTGGAATTTTGCAACAGTTTTGCTCAATGTTTTGTTTCACGTAGCTTTATTGTAATTCCCTTTTTAGGTCATTTGGTCATAAGTCATTTAAATTTTAAGATTGAGATTATCTATCACATTTAAAGAGAAAACTGTGTTTGGATGTATGATTCATTGTTTTCTTATTTGAAAGCCAAACTGAAGTTGGCTGAATACTCTTTTTATTATACTGAAACATTGTGATTTCTATAGAAATGCATAGGAAAGCCACAATATAAGGCCATCCTCATTTATATTTAAATGAACTTTAAATAGTCTTTCTTGTTGCAGAACTGCCTATGATCTCATTGGATGGGGAGAGTGTGTATAAACCCAAACCTCATCAATTTTAGTGATGTCAGTTTTTCTATTTTTAGTATTTTCTTATCATAATATCCAAGCAACAGAACACACTTTTCCCCCCAACCTTTCCCCTCTCCCCTTCTCAAGTTGAAGTGCTAATTAGTACCTTGGAGGCCAAGTGAAGGTCACTGGAGAGGAAAAGGGCCTGGATAATAATCCATGAAATACAGCTCAAAGAAAATTGCCACTTGAGATCTGGAAGGGATCACAGAGGTCAGATACTTCAGCTGTCTTGCACTGGAGGCCTCTGAAGGCTTAAACAAGTTGCTTAGAGTCAACTGCTAATGGGAAAGCTGGAACCAGAAACAACATTTCCAAACTCTTGTTTAGTGTTCTTTCTATTACATCACAGATGCACAGAAGACTGTATCCCCAGGAGGAAAACACAAACTGTATATGAGTGGTTGTAGAACAGCCGTTGATTTTTTCTTTTGCAGTTTGTACAGGGCTAGTCATACACCAGGGGACCTCCCTGATGGCTCAGCTTGTAAAGAATCCAACTGACAATGCAGGAGATGTAAGAGAGATGAGTTCAATCCCTGGGTTAGGAAGATTCCCTGGAGAAGGAAATAGCAACCCACTCAGGTATACTTGCCTGGAAAATTCCATGGACAGAGGAGCTATGGAACGGACATGGAGCCATGGAATGGAGCCATGGACAGTGGACTACAGTCCATGGGGTCACAAAGAATTGGACATGATGGTGTGTGCGTGTGTGTCATACACCAGATCACATCCAATTTAATGATTTTAAAGTATGTATTGGTTGTTATCTCTAAAATTCTCTTTGGAATGAGTTAGAGATTCAGTTCAGTTCAGTCACTCAGTCGTGACCAACTCTTTGTGACTCCATGAACTGCAGCATGCCAGGCCTCCCTGTGTATCATCACCTCCTGGAGTTTACTGTTTACCCAAACTCATGTCCATTGAGTTGGTGATGCCATCCAACCATTTCATACTCTGTCTTCCCCTTCTCCTTCTGCCTTCAATCTTTCCCAGCATCCAATTTGAGGTTTTAAAGTGTGTGTTGGTCGTTATCTCTAAAATTTTCCTTGGAATGAGTACAGGTAAGTAGATGATAAAAAGGAAATAAGAAAATCAATCAATCTAATGTTCATATCCTTACTGAGGCCCAGGCTTTATGTTCAATAACCTCCTGAACAAGTCCATCTGGACATTCAGATAGGCATTAGAGAATAAGCATTTCCCCATTATATGCATATTCTCTCCTAAAGCTTGCTCCTTCCACCCTTTATATTTTATCATTATTTACTCAGGGCCTTTAGGATCATTCTTCTTTCTCTTTCTCTCATCTCTCATCTTTCTTCTCTTTCTCTCATCTTCTTTCTCTAATTCCACACATCAACTCAATCACAAACTCTCTCCATTTAATCTCCTGTCACTCTTACATCATAAACAGTTTCCAAATCCTATATTTCTTTACCACCTGCATTCCCATTGTCTTAAATCAGGTTACTCCTACCCCTTATTAAAGCTATTGCAACATTAACATGTTTTGTCCTCATTTTCCTGCCTCCAGCCTCATAGTTGGACATTTCTCTTTTACACTATTTTCAGAGTGATCTTTTTAAAGTGTAAGTTGTATCACCCCATAAGCTATGCTTAAAACCTACAATAATTCCCCATCAATTATAAGATAAACCTTAGCACAGTACACTCAACTTTCTGTATTATGGCCTCTGCTTATCACGTTATCGTCACCTCTGATCCCTCTTCAGGGTGTGCTTACCCATTCTCCAGCATGATCAGGTTGTTAGGAGCCAACCAAATTTGCTTCTCCTGTGTGGTGAAAGCCTATTCATTCAGCACATCTCAGACATCACCTTCTCATTCATGTCGTCTTTGACATTACTTTATTCTTCTCCACAGCTGGGGTGAAATATCTCTTTCTCGGCATCTCTGTAATTTACCTATCTGCTATGCTCTCATGTAATTTTCCCCAATATTTTATAGTGAAAATTTTCAAGCAGACAGAAAAGCTGAAAGAATTTTGCATGATTTTGCAAATAACATTTACTCTGCTTACTTTGTTGCAACACTATCCAACCATCAATACATCTTTTTTAAAAATGCATTTCAAAGTAATTTGCAGATATCAATATCAATTCAGTTCAGTTCAGTCACTCAGTCGTGTCCGACTCTTTGCGACCCCATGAATCGCAGCACGCCAGGCCTCCCTGTTCATCACCATCTCCCGGAGTTCACTCAGACTCACGTCCTTCGAGTCCGAGATGCCATCCAGCCATCTCATCCTCGGTCGTCCCCTTCTTCTCCTGCCTCAAATCCCTCCCAGCATCAGAGTCTTTTCCAATGAGTCAACTCTTCGCATGAGGTGGCCAAAGTACTGGAGTTTCAGCTTTCGCATCATTCCTTCCAAAGAAATCCCAGGGTTGATCTCCTTCAGAATGGACTGGTTGGATCTCCTTGCAAAAAAAAAACATCCATCATCTAACTGATGCACACTTGGGCTGTTTCTAGTTTCTGGCTATTATAAATAAAGCTACTATGCATATTCCTGTACAAGTTTTTTGAGATATGTCTTCAGTTCTTTTGGGTAAACGCTAGGGTTGGAATTTATGGTCATAGAATATTTTGTTGTTGTTTAGTCACTCAGTCATGTCCCACTCTTTGCAGTCCCATAGCATGCCAGGCTTCCCTGTCCTTCACCATTTCCCAGAGCTTGCTCAAACTCATGTCTGTTGAGTCAGTGATGCCATCCAACCATCTCATCCTCTGTTGTCCCCTTCTCTTCTTGCCTGCAATCTTTCCCAGCATCAGAGTCTGTTCTAATGAGTTGGCTCTTCACATCAGGTGACCAAAAAGTATTGGAGCTTCAGCTTCAGTATCAGTCCCTCCAATGAATATTCAGGATTGATTTCCTTACTTAGTTTTCAAAGAAATTGCCAACTTTTGCCTAAAGTGGTTTTACCATTTTATAATCCTATAAAAAATGTGTTGCTTCACATCTTCACCAGCATTTGGTGTTGTGAGACCTTTAAAATTTAGCCATTCTGCTAGATGTGTAAAGGTATCTTACTTTGGTCTCTCATATAATTTTTAGTTAATTGATCTGTCTTCCTAGACTTTGAACTTCTTGGAGACAGGCACTTTAGTTACTTCCTATGTTTCCTGAGCCCAGTAACATCTGAGACAGAATAACGCCTGGAGTGAGAGAATGCATTTGTTCTGGTAGGGATTCACCTGGCTGCCATATGTAGGAGCATACACAATTCAGAATTGGATTTATCTCTGGGGGAAGAAAAGTGTGAGAAGTCTGTCAACAGCATAGTAGAATGTAGGAACCATTGGGTCTGTCTAGGCTGATTGTGGGAGAAGGAAATGGCAACCCACTCCAGTGTTCTTGCCTGGAGAATCCCAGGGACGGGGGAGCCTGGTGGACTGCCGTCTATGGGGTCACACAGAGTCGGACACGACTGAAGTGACTTAGCAGCAGCAGCAGGCTGATTGTGGGTATAGAAACCTGATATATTTGATCCAGAGAGTGTGTACTGTGGGGTTGGAGCTCTCTCTGGGAGGTAGGAAGTAGTGACATTGGTTTGGAGGAGTAAAGAACTGGAAGAATAGTGGTCAGAGAGAGAGAGAGAAAGTTAAAGGGATTTTATCAGATCTGGCTAAGAATTATGAAATAATGAAAATTTCAAAGTAATAATCATAAATATCAATGCTCCACTTGAATTTATAGAATTACTATCTTTTGTCATTTCTGCTTCTATAGAAAAATGTTAGCTTACTTGTTTCTCTTCAGAGATTTCGGTATTTTGAATAAACAAAGTTAAGTAGCTATTTATTTTCTAACTCTGATAATGAAAATTAGAAAAGACTAAATCCTACATTACTGAATTTAAATATGAAGTAGATCTTCACATATCATTGCGACCCTGATTATGACAAATATTCTACTTGACATTTTGTTGTTAATACTTTATCCCTTTTATCCTTATAGCATTCTGATATTTAGAATGACTTATACCAGCGACTTTCACAAACAGAGTTAAAATTGACTAATGCACGTGTAGAGGAAAATGCGGGCAAATATTTGACTGTCATTAAGTTATCTGAATTTGGTTGTCTCTCTTCATTAAATCACTATGATTGTGCTGTCCTTTCTTTCACCCTGAGAACCAGAGATCAAATTGCCAACATCTGTTGGATCACAGAAAAAGCAAGAGAAGTCCAGAAAAACATCTACTTCTCCTTCATCGACTACGTTAAAATTTTTGACTGTGTGGATCACAACAAACTGTGAAAAATTTTGAAAGAGATGGGAATACCAGACCCCCTTACCTGCATCCTGTGAAACCTGCATCCAGGTCAAGAAGCAACATCTAGAACTGGACATGAAACAATGGACTAGTTCCGAATCGGGAAAGGAGTACATCAAGGCTGCATATTGTCACCCTGATTATTTAACTTATATGCAGAGTACATCATGTGAGATGCTGGACTGCATGAAGCTCAAGCTGGAATCAAGATTGCCGGGAGAAATATCAGTAAACTCAGATATGCAGATGACACTACCCTTATGGCAAAAAAGCAAAGATGAACTAAACAGCCTCTTGATGAAGGTGAAAGAGGAGAGTGGAAAAGCTAGCTTAAAGCTCAACATTCAAAAAATGAAGATCATGGCATCCAGTCCCATCAGTTCAGTTCAGTCACTCAGTCATGTCCGACTCTGCAACCCCATTGACTGCAACACGCCAGGCTTCCCTGTCCATCACCAACTCCCGGTGCTTGCTTAAATTCATGTCCATCGAGTTGGTAAGGCCATCCAACCATCTCATCCTCTATCATCCCCTTCTCCTCTTGCCTTCAATCTTTCCCAGCATCAGGGTCTTTTCTAATGAATCAGCTCTTTGCCTCAGATGGCCAAAGTACTGGAGCTTCAGCTTCAGCATCAGTCCTTCCAATAAATATTCAGGATTGATTTCTTTTAGGATTGACCCATTTGGTCTCCTTGCTGTCCGAGGGACTCTCAAGAGTCTTCTCCAACACCACAGTTCAAATGCATCAAAGCTTTGGCACTCAGCCTTCTTCATGGTCCAACTCTCACATCCATAGATGACTACTGGAAAAACCATAGACCTTTGTTGGCAAAGAAATGTTTCTGCTTTTTAATGTGTTGTTTAGGTTTGTCATAGTTTTAGTTTTTCTTCCAAGGAGCAAGTGTCTTTTAATTACATGGCTGTAGTCACCATCTGAAGTGATTTTGCAGCCCCTCAAAATAAAGTTTGTCACTGTTTCCATTGTTTCCCCATCTATTTGCAATGAATTGATGGAACCAGATGCCGTGATCTTTGTTTTTTGAATGTTGAGCTTTAAGCCAACTTTTTCACTCTCCGCTTTCACTTTCGTCTCTTCATTTCATTGCAAATAGATGGGGAAACAATAGAAACAGTGACAGACTTTATTTTCTTGGGCTCCAAAATCACTGCAGATGGTGACTGCAGCCATGAAATTAAAAGAATCTTGCTCCTTGGAAGAAAAGCTATGAGAAACTTAGACATTATGTTAAAAAGCAAAGACACTACTTTGCCAGCAAAGGTCCGTATAGTCAAAGCTATGGTTTTTCTAGTAGTCGTGTATGGATGTGAGAGCTGGACCATAAAGAAGGCCGAGGGCTGAAGCAGTGATGCTTTTGAACTGTGGTGTTGAAGAAGACTCTTGAGTGTCCCTTGGACAGCAAGGAGATCCAACCAGTCCATCCTAAAGGAGATCAGTCCTGGGTGTTCATTGGAAGGACTGATGCTGAAGCTGAAGCTCCAATACTTTGGCCACCCGATGAGAAGAACTGACTCATTGGAAAAGACACTGATGCTGGAGGGTTGAAGGCAGGAGGAGAAGGGGATGACAGAGGATGAGATGGTTGGATGGCATCACCGACTCAAGTTTGAGCAAGCTCTGGGAGATGGTGAAGGACAGGGAAGCCTGGCATGCTGCAGTCCATGGGATGACAAAGAGTGGAACACCACTGAGTGACTGAACAACAACGTGGCACTAGTGGTAAAAGGAACCTGCCTGCCAATGCAGGAGACGTAAGAGATGCAGGATTGGCCTCTGGGTCAAGAAGATCCCCTAGAGGAGGGCATGGCAACCCACTCCAGTGTTCTTGCCTGGAGAATCCCGTGAGCAGAGGAGTCTGGTGGGCTACAGTCCATAGGGTTGCACAGAGTCAGACATGACTGAATTGACTTAGCATGAACACATGTAAATGAGCAGAGCCTCTTCTTCAGAGTCTAGGCTAAGTCCTCTGAAGCATTTTGGTAGGCAGACTTCACATGATTACTCCCCATCTTCTCTCCACCGGCAATGAGAAGTGGATTATTTCACTCGCTGCCAACCAGTGTCAGACTGACTGACCACTGCACTGGTTCAGTTACTGCCACCTCCAACACAATGCCATTCAATAAACACTCTGTATTCAGCAGGGCTTCCCTAGTGTCTCAGACGGTAAAGAATCCACCTGCGATTCAGGAGACCTGGGCTCAATCCCTGGGTTGGGAAGATTCCCTGGAGGAAGATCCATGGCGACCCATTCCAGTAATCTTGCCTGGAGAATCCCAGGACAGAGAAGCCTGGTGGGCTACAGTCCATGGAGTCGCAAAGAGTCAGACATGACTAAGCAACTAAGCCCACACTCTATTTTGCAACTAGTTAGTCATCCCATCTCCCTTATTCAAAACCCCCTGAAAACAAATCTCATCCACAAAACATTCCATGATGGACATGGAAGAGATGCCTTCATCTCATTTGACTCTTCTGTCCAATCAAGACTTGGTTTAATGTTCCTATTTACGACCCATATTCTGTCTCCAAGATGAAAGGGAACAAGTCTATTCAACTTTTTAAAAATTACAGTCCTTAAATATTTTAAGTTCTATAATTAGGCACTTATCATATTTCATAAAATTGATGATGCAATAACGATAGTTTCAGAGAAGCAAAATCTTTAACTGTTTTATATTGCTCACCTCATTCAGTGATACCAGTAGACTGTTAGTTAAACTAGTAATAAATTTCTGGAGTTACAAAATTTGCATTTAGGGTGCAATATATGTTCCTACTATTATTTGCTTTTGAAGTGAGACACATTAACTGTAAGTTTTCTTTGAAAATTTAGATGGAGAGAGAAATAAAGGTTGTTTATATTTAATTGTAGTGGGTAAATTATATGTGTCTTTTCCCCTAAGCTGCCTCAAATTAATTTTAGGTAAAGATTTAGAAAATGTACATTTACATATAAAAAATGAAATAAATGCACAAAGAAAAAATTAATAAAAGTTCCCTTCCCCCAAACTCTGATCAAATCCCTCATTCTTCAACTCTCAGAAATCTTATATACTGGTTCTTTCTCATTTTCAGAATGGGCAGCAGTTTAGATCAGGGGAGTAATAAAAGCAAACTAAGTTATTTTATTTTATTACTTTTGTATATCCCAAGAGGATAATGAGTGAAAAGGGAAACATATTTACAATAGTAGCTGATTAGGCTGCACAGTTTAATTCATAGCAGGATTTTCTTTTGAGATCATAAAAATGTCTGTGATGGAATAGGGGATGTAAAAAATTAAACAAAAAATCCTTTAATCAAAGTGTTGTACTTAAGATACCTTTCACAAGGGAGAAAAAGGAGACTGATTTATTGGAATCAAAATAATTCTGTGGCTCATAAAAATTCTTATTTGGAAGCATTCACTAACTCCTTCTATCATGTCCAGAACTTGTCATTTCTCTCTTTCTCTTCTTCGTATGTTATTACATAGCCCCTTCTCCTATTTCTGAAGGTCGGCTTATTCTCATTTCACTTCTGTAGCCTTTGTCCAAGAATGATACAGGTAAGAAAAAGAAAATGAAAACCGAGGACTTAATCTCTACAGATGTACACAAATAATTTAAACCTACTTTCTTGAAATTTTGGTCATAGCATCATAGGTATCTTCCTGTTCAACAGTGCTTAGCCGAAAGACCATTGATTTTGGGCTTAGAAGTCCTATTTTTGTGTATTATCTTATATTCAACTGGGCTTCCCCAGTGGCTCAGCAGGTAAAGATTCTACCTGCAGTGTAGGAGACAGAGGAGACATGGGTTCAATCTCTGGGTCAGAAAGATCCCCTGGAGAAGGAAATGGCAACCCACTCCAGTATTCTTGCCTGAAAAATCCTGTGGACAGAGGAGCCTGGCAGACTACTGTCCAAAGGGTGGCAAAGAGTTGGACATGACTGAGCCACTAAGCACACACATAAACTTCAGCTAAACCAGTTAAACTCTCTGAGTCTTAGTTCCTCATCTCTAAAATGGGGAAAAGATTTGTCTAACCCAGTTCTCAGGGCTGTTGTATCAAAATATGTAGAAGGACCTTGTAACCAAGAATCTCAGTATATATATGTTATTATCACTGTTGTCATTTGACATGTGAGAAAACCATCTGTCAGAAAGAGTAAGTATTTTCCCTAAGGACACACAGCTTGTTAGTAATAGAGGAGAAAGTAAATGCTGAGTGTCCAATACTTAAACTGAATTTTATTCCATTGACTCTCTCTGAAGTGCTTTGTTTCATCTTGAAGGAGTTGAGTTTTTCATTCTGTATGACGTGGATTCACTGAGGGGTAAATAAGGTAAACATTTTAATTGTGTCTTTCTACTTTACAATTTTAGACTTGGACTTGAGGTGCACATTAATTCTCTGAATTTAGAGGAAAGAGAATTCATCGGTGTCATTTCCTTTTTGCAGACCAGTTGTTTGCCTTTCTCAGGAGTGGGACATTTTTGTACCTGAGGAATTCACCTTTATCATGCATTCTCTGTGACAATAGGTGGTGGCAGAGAATCTGTGGAAGCTTGTTACACAGTATTTGATTGCATGCAGCCAAAATATCCAACACCATTCTTCATCTGAAAGATCACCACAGATGGGCCTTCCAAAGACTCTCCTTGGAGTTAAGATATTGTATGTAAATGACAGAAGGTCCCTTTTTCCAGACGAGCAAGTTAATATCCCCTCTATGTGGTGTTCTGGTTTCTTTTGTTCTAGTTAAATGGGAGTAGAAATTAAATGGGAACAAAAGAGATCTGTGCCAGGAGACCTGTCACCAGAGGTAAGAAATTAATTTTATGGAGTCATAAAGCAGAAAAAAAATGGAAAATATGTAATGGAGACACAAAGTGGGGAGGAATCTGTCAGAAGGCGATTTTGGCAGTAGGAAGATATTTCAACCTTGTACTTCTTGTTACCATTTTGGATTTCTTTCAGATTGTTTTCTTTTTTTGAGCAAACAGCTGGCAAATAGCACACAGGAAATAAAGGACTGCATTGGAGAAAGTGTAGTTTAAAAACAAAAGGTTTTATAAATTGTTGAATACATTGAATAAAGTGAAGGTTCAAGTATAATCCAATGAACCTGACAAAACCAAGTGATTTTCAACCCAGTTAGAAACAAGACCAGAAAAAGATATGCTTTGGGAGATGTCATTTTTTTTTTTTTTTCAAACATCTAGCTACAAAATTACTGTATCAAGAGACATTCCCAAAAAGGATAATATCTACAGACACTTTGGAAACACCTGCAGCAGAAAACACCATCTGTCAGATAAATGAGGTAAGCTGATAGGAATCTGAGAGTAACAAGAAGAGAGAGGGAAATGGATTTTGTTGGCTATAAAAAGAGTCGGACACGACTGAGTGACTGAACTGAACTGATAGTTGCTGAAAGTGTGTGTGCATGTATAGGAAATAACTTGAAGGAAACGTGGGAGGGGAGAAGGCCTTAATTTCACTATATGGTGCTGGAGTAGAGAGTTCTTGGACCTTGGAGCTAGAGCAGCCTGCTTTACATCCTAGTTCTGTTTCTTATTAGCTGACTGTGAGGTCTGTAAAGGAAGGATGAAGTATCACTTGGGAATATCTTCAGCTAAACATATAGGACACCCAACCAACAATGTGGCTTAAGTAGTAGAAACATTAAATCATATCCTTTTATGGGGTTCTCTGGTGGCTCAGTGGTAAAGACTCTGCTTGCCAATGCAGGAGACACACGTTCCATCCCTGATCTAGGAAGATCCCACACACCACAGACCAACTAAGCCCGTTAGCCACAACTATTGAATCTGTGCTCTAGAGCCTGGGAGCCACAACAAGAGAAGCTATCACAATGAGAAGCCCATGCACCCCTGCTCGCTGCAGCTGGAGAAAAGCCTGCGCAGCAACAAAGCCCCAGCACAGCCAGAAATAAATAAATAAAATTATTAAAAGAAAGAAAAAACAGAAAAGCTAATGTCAAGCTATAAAAAAAAAATCCCGATTAATTTATTTAAAAAATTATATCCCTTAAAGGACTTCCTTGGTGATCCAGTGATTAAAACTTTGCCTTCCAATGCAGGTGATATGGATTCAATCCCTGGTTGGGGAGCTAAGATCTCACATGCCTTGTGGCCAAAAAATACCCCAGAAAACATAAAACAGACGAAATATAAGAAACTCAATAAAGACTTTAAAATGGTTCACAACAAAAAATCATTAAAAAAAAGTCTGAAGGTCAGCTTTGCAGGACTGAGGCAGCATCTTAAAAATGTCATCAACGGCCCAAGCTCTGTTTTTGGTTTTTTTTGCTTTGACATCCAGAGTATTATTAGGCTTGTCAAATCATGATTCCAAGATCACCTTAGCTCAGAAACAATGCCTCCCATAATCATATTCAGAGCAAAAAGGCAAAGTCTGGGAGAAACACAGCTCTCTCCTCACAAGGCTCTGGTCTTTATATGGGAAGATACTCTTTCTCAAAAGTTATCTGGCTGACTTCTCTTTATGTCTCATGTCCAGAATTGGGTCATCTTTGGCCCCATCAACCAGTGATTTAGTGTGGGAATGGAGTTGGCTCCATCTTCTTGGCCAAGATCTGATAGCAACTAACTCAGTCTGCTACAAGTAATATCTGTCTGATAGGGGGGTTAGCTTGGGAGATGCTACGTATAAATCTGGTAGCACTTTGCCTAGCCCATCTCAGATGCACTTTAAATGATCATTATTATAACTTTAAGCATTATTCGCATTTTTCCTACAATCTTGTTGCCCTGTGAACATTTAAACATAGTTGTACTTAGTATATGAAATTTTGGACTCTGCTTTGACTTCATCATATTTGTCGTTTAAGCATTTCCCAGTATTTCTACATAGTCTCACTAATATCACTTTTAAAATGATTGTGTGAAATACAATCTGTTAAATGACTGCAATAGACTTTATTGTATGCTTCCAGTTATTTTTTCAATAGTTTAAGACTTCTTTGTGTAAAACCATGTATATTTTGGATTGATTATTTAGGATAGATTCTAGGAATGACATTATTAGGTCAAAGGATGAGGCAGAGATTGGCTAGGTATTTACCAAACCATGTGGTTTTCCTCCTGAACCCACAGGTAAACCACATTTCTTAATCTCCCTTGCAGCTAGGTGTGGCCAGTGAGTGGATTCTTGCCAGTGGAATGAGGGCATATATGATGTGCCCTACTTTGGGTCAAAACACCTCTGAAATCTCCTCTCTCTTCGCTTGGATGTCTATGCCCTGAATGACCTTGGTGAAGATGACAGACCTATAACAGCCTGGGACCCTGAATGGTTATGTGAAGCAGAGCCTCCCCTCCAGTTCCATGCTACTGCTTAGAATGTGGGAAACAAAGGCTCACATGTTAAGCTAGTATAGATTTTGGAGTTTTGGGGTATGGCTGCTGTTGCCACAACTAATGCAGAAAGTGGTCCCTTGAAATGGTAACCACTGCAATGAATGTCATAAGACTACTTTTATTCCAATTTTCTCAAATTTGGAGCACAATCTTTCAGAATAAAAGAAGAACAATAAGAATTATTTAAATGAAATGCATTAAAATAAGTTGAAAAATTAATGTGCATATAGGAAGAAAATAAATCCACCTATGCAAGTTGCTTGGAATGATCCATAATTAATGTTACTATAACTCAATAAAACTTACTTACAACACCAAGCTCCGGGAGATGGTGAAGGACAGGGAAGCCTGGCATGCTGCAGTCCATAGAGCTGCAAAGAGTTGGACACAACTGAGAGACTGAACAACAGCAACAACTTACCACAGTAATTTCTAAGCAGATCATATATTTATTTTAGTTTGAGGCTATTAATTAAGTAATAAATATTTTTAGACTGTGATGAGTGTTTGTTATTTAAAACTTTTGTAGTGCCCCACATCTGGAGCATGTTACAGCCACATGGGCAGGCAGCTCAGGATATGTGAGGACTCTTAGTAACTTTGGTCTGCATCCCCAGAGTCATACTCTGAAGCTGTAGTTCTGATTCATGCCAGCAGAGGAAATTGTGTTACTTTAAACCACTGGGTAATCTGGAGAAGACTCTCGAGAGTCCCTTGGATGGCAAAGAGATCAAACCAGTCAATCCTAAAGGAAATCAACCCTGAATATTCATTGGAAGGACTGTTGGCTGAAGCTCCAATACTTTGGCCACCTGATGATGGCCAAATTCAGGGAAAAGACCCTGATGCTAGGAAAGATTGAAGGGAAAAGGAGAAGAGGGTGGCAGAGGATGAGATGGTTAGTTAGCATCACCAACTCTATCAGCATGACTTTGAGCAAACTCTGGGAGATAGTGGAGGACAGAGGAGCCTGGAGTGCTGCAGTCCACGAGGTTGCAAAGAGTAGGACATAACTTAGTGACTGAACAACAAAGACAATAATCTGGAGGGCTCCCGAGAGACCGGCTTGATTCTGGGTCCACTAAGGAGCTCTGAACTAAGTGAAGAAATAGTGGCAGAGGTTAATACATTCATTTTTGTTCCCTCTGGGAGGCACAACCTCAAAAACATAGCTAGGGAAAGTCAGGTGGTTGGGAAGCTCATTTTGGGAGGGGGAGGGGGTTGCCTGAGTCTCTTGGTATGTAATTAATCATGCCCAACAACTCTGGGTCAGGCAGCTATTTCCCAATTGTTCAGTGAGGAAACACAGATCAAAGTGCAACTCTATGCCTAGGGTGTAGTAAACATCAAATGATGATGATGAAGATAACAACTAGGCCACTGGAGTTTTCCAGTGACTTTGACTTCCAACTTCTGGGAGCAGGGAATCAAACCCTGCTGCAGCTGGTCTGGTGGGCTTGGTCCCAGTTTCAGTGAGGAGCTGAGAAGACAGCTGGGAGGTCTGGAAGGAAGAGATCTAGGCACTTGAGTTTGATGCAGGAATAGTACTACCCAAAGGTGTGAGTTGCAGTTCCATTTTGGAAAAACAAAACCAAAAATATCTGATACATCTTAACTCTCTCTCCCTAGAGTTAAATAAATTGTCACAGTGAATGGAATAGCTTTTGGTCAGGAAAAGAGCGAGGTAAACCTATGTGAACTGACTTAGGAACAGTTCTAGACTACAGTCTCAAGTGAAATTAGCAAGTTTCAAGCATGATATATACAGTAAGATAGTTTTTTTTTTTTAATTGTGTATGAGGAAAAAACATTTCAATCAACTTAGTTTGATCTAATAAAGTCTTCCCCTTTTCCCTTCTCTCTCTCTTTTTAAAAAAAATAAGTTAGAAGTTTTTCAGATTTCCTTTCCTTTCTGTCCTCCTCACCAAAGTGGTGACTCCAGACACCGAGGTACCTGCCAGCTCCTTGTGGTGGTGAGGAGCAGTGGTCCCTGTGCCCATAGTCTCTCTTTAGCCCTAAGTATTCTGTACAGAGAGAATGTCCCTAATATTTCTGGCCACTGCTCATCCTACCAGCAACTGTGTCTTAGTTTGGCAGCTGGTAAACCCTTGATCTCTTCTTTCTGCTTAGCCTGTGGTCCTCCCAACTGCGCTGGGTGCTGAATGTCCCTTGAAGTCTGGCTGTGTCTCCAGTCAGGGATAGCTATCATCTTCTTCAAACCACAGGATTGCCTGGCCCTGTAAGCCACCGGCTTCCCAACCTGTCCCTTTTATCCATATTTTCAAGGGAAAATGGAAGCTTTTGAATAGCTTCCGTGCCACATGGCAGTAGAGGGAGACCTCCAACTCAGAACTTCCTTTGGTTTCAATACTGTAATCACTTAAGGGGGTTTCCTCCTTTCAGAGGCCTTGTTTTAGGAAGTGGGGGAAAGTCCTTCATACTGTGCCCTCACCTTCCTCCTCAAGCTAACACATTTCTCTCTCTCTCTCTAGGATTTTCACTAGAATTGGAGTGGTCATCATACATATTTTTTCCATGAATTCTTCCTGCAGCCATATATTTCTTCTTTTCACAGTCCTTTGACAAGAATGAACAGGCTTTCTAATTCCTCTATATGGTGAGTTTGTTTTAGTAAAGCCTGTAATAAGCTCATGATCTAGGTCACTAAGGCTGAATCTAAAGGTGGCTAAAAAAATTAAACTCTTTTCTCTGTCAACAATAAAGCCTTGATTTAGGGTTACCATATTTTATCAATTTGAAGATGCCATTGTTGTAAAATGCACTATTATTTTACATACCATTAAGACTATGATATACTGTCTTAATGATAGTTCTGTGGAAGGCATGAATTGATCATAGCAGTCTCTTTTTGCAGTAGATCTTTTTAAATCTACACCAAGGGACTTGGGATTTCCTTTTGCCTTTAATCACAATGCTTGGCAATTGATGGGCAACACTTTCCTAAGTGAATCAGTAAAATAGTGTAACTGAGTTTCATAATGGCATGTGTGTATCTTTCTTTCTAGTTCGAGGAGAGCTCTTGATTTTTGTTTTGCACCAAAATAGAAATTGTAATCATTTATCTGAGTATTTACCTCCCTATACTAAATTTATTTGAGGAAAATTCCATTGCCTTATTTTGCTGCCTTTCTGTATATGCAATATATGTATTTTTAAAAATCCAATGACAAATCATATTGTAATATTTTTAAAGACAATTTATGCTATAATTGAACTCAACCCAGAAGATGAATAGATTTAGGGAGCAAGGAGACCATTAATTGAGTCTTGAGGTGTTCTTGATGGTGGCCAGACTTGGGTATCCTGCTGCTGCTGCATCCCACCAACATGTTAACATCTCTGAAGGAAGACTGAAGAGGAAAAGCGGAACACATAATAATAGTGGCTTGGACCATTTTCAATTTCTGTCTTTCTTTAAGGCTCAGGCTGAATGCCCTGTCTGCAATAAATCTTTTCTTGACCTGCTAGAGATCAGATTAGGTTTTCTTTTAGGTTCTTCTCCTGTCATAACCCTTAACACAGGTTAAAGAAAAAAAAAAAAAAAGCTGGTTTAATGGTTTATCTTCTTACTGAAAAGGAAACTCCACAAGGGTTTGTGTAGTAGGTATTTAGTATATATGTATATATGTGTTGAAAGGAAGGAATAAGGAAGTCATGTCATTCCTCTGCTATAATCCTTACATGGATTTCTATTTCTCTTGAAATAAAACCCAGACTCCTTACCATGGCCCACAAGTCCCCTCCAGCCCTCTCTAGAGCAGCCTCCTCCTCGCTCACTAAGCTCCAGTACAGAGTAGCCTCGGGCCAACCTCGGATCCCTTGCCACTTCTAAATCCAGCCTCCACACACGTATCTGATCATGACTCTGCCCTGCTTTCCTGTGCTTCCTATGTCTCTGCTGCAAAGCAAACGTTCCACTATGACTTGCCCTTTTCTCCCTAAACTGCTTCCTTTTTCATCCTTTGGATTCTTGGTTTCTCAGGACGCCATGCTGCTCCTCCTGCTGGTGCCCTTGCTTCTGTTCTTCCTTTTATTTTCCTTTATCCTTTAATACTCAGTTTCTCCCAGAAGCCATTCTTAAACCCCATGCTAGCTAAAGTCCCACACCCCCACCCCCATGGGCTCCTACATTGTGGATATGTTTGTATCTGGTCACTTACCATTTTGAATTAAAGTCATCTCTAGATAGCTGTCTTTCCTATTGACTGTAAAATCCCTGAGAGCAAGATCTCCACCTTTGCATCCCTGGTGTTAAGCTGCATCAGCTGCATTGTGAATACAAATAAGCGTGTGTTGGAGTCACTGGCGATCCAGTGAAGACTCCGCACTTCTACTGTAGCGTGAGTGATTTGGTTCTTTGTCGGGGAACAAAGATCCCACATATTGTGCAGCATGGCATCCCCCTCTCCCCCCCGCCCAAATGTGTGTGTGTTAAGTGGACGTAGAACTGAACTGAGCATCACATACTAGCATACTACTTTCTGAAAGGCCAGGGATCCCCTGGTCTAGGGAGAATCACAGGTAACCCAGGGGAGAAGTTTTTCTGGGTAATCCTGGGGATGGTGATGCATTCGATTGCCAGGTGGTGCTTGACTAAGGTCCTCAACCTCAGTAAGCGTGAACTCTGTCAGTTAGCCCAGGCTGTGACCCTTTGTGAGCCGGCTGGGGTTCCCTCAGAGCTGTAACCTTCCTCACATACTCTGGGATGGAGGAAGGGCCTCCAGGCAGAGTGAATAGTATGTGCAAAGGCATGGAAGCCTAGAATGACTGGGGAAAGACTTGCAGTTCTATATGACCGGAGAAGGGGATTTAGGTTGAGGAGTAGGTAATAAAGCTGGAAAATCCACACTAATAATATTCATAATAACTAGTTTACTGAGTATTTACAATATCTAGGCACTGGACCAAGGGCTATAAGGGTGACTGTATTTTATTCTGCCAACCACACTGCCAGTCATTTGCTTTTGGCTCTTAAATCCATTCCCTCCCATCACCTGGCTTTGCTGGGGATCATGGGAGCTAGCAGTCCTCAGGTTTCATAGCTAACTTCCAGTCTCACTGGCAGGGCCCAAAGAAGACCCTGATGGGGCAACAGAAAGCAGGGAGAAGGAAGAAGTCAGAGCATTTCTCCCTCTCATACACTGTCTCTGACCTTTCACAGCCGCTACATCTCCTCTCTGGCCCTGGCTCTGGCTCACACTGTGCTCCCATGTTCTTCTTGTGGGCCCAGCTCCCACCAGAGAGGCTCCCCGGAGTCCTGCCAGGGGAGGCTGGATCCTATGCTCCAGAATTATGTTCCTATGGTCCCAGGAGTGGAGTAACATTCTACTGTTGCAAACCTCTGGCTTGCCTGACTGTCCCCTGCTTGACTTCCCAGTCCTTTTATCATCTGCTGAATAATACTCCATACGCTATATTACGTATCCTCTGTTTGAAATACTAGTGTGGCTTCTGTTTTCTTGACTGAACCTGGACTGAGATACCACCGTCTATGGAAGGCAGGCTCTAATCAGAATCTGTGTCAGGGCTGAGGAAGCTGAGGCTTGGAAGAGGGACAAACTCAGGTCTCAGAGCTAGGGAGAGGGGGCAGGCTGTGCTGGCTGGGAGATGGCCTCAGAGTGCAGGAATCGGGTTCAAACCTGAAGGAGGTGGAGGCCAGGGAAGCCTTTACTCACAAGAATGACCCAATCAGAACTGTGTTTTAGAAAGGACAGATTCTTTTCCATCTCCATCAGGGTTGCTTATCCCAACAAACTGCCTAGTTTCCCACAGATCTAAGTTGCAGAAAGGCACAGAAATGCCTTGATTGATACTGTCTTTCTGTTCTTTTGGTTTTCTTAACCATGTGCTATATTTTCCCACAGATTTAGCCAAGATTCATTCACTACTGAAAAGTCTTTTGTATATCAAACCCAACTATTGCCACAGGACCAATCAAAGTCTTTTGGTTAACAGATTGTTTTCAAGTCTCTGTATGTATTGTGAGAATCTACAAATACTTCTTTTATCAGGATTTTTGGCCCCAAAGTGTACCGAATGCACAAAATGAATCGACAAGATATAAATTATTCATGAGAATGTAAAATTAACTCTACACATTTATACAAATAAATGAGGCAAAATTATGCTTTAATACCTACTTTTGTCTTACAGATATGCCTGAGGTACCAATAAATTTAATTATAAAAATTTATAATTTATATTGGCCAATCCTAATGTATTTTCCCATGGAAACACTGTTCTTTGATTTTTTTTTAGGTTCAGCCAGTTCAAAGTGTCTCTTGATGCTATATAGCTATGTATTAGTATTTCATAGTTCTTTATTTATCTGGATAAAAACTAGACTCATACAACTCAAAGGCTGCATTTTTGATTCTAGCCCTTTCTATGTGTCTCTCACCTCTTTTTAAGCTTTCTAACCAGCATAGGATTATACAAAATGCACGTATTGTTCAGTGGGAAAAACTGTGAAAAAATGAAAAAAAAAATCTATTAATCTTTCAATGCCCATTGGAATGAAAATGTACTCTTGCACTTTACATTTCTGATGAAGAATCTTGTGAGCCCATGAAAAGCTGCACGTGTACTGATTAAGAGGGCTTCCCTGGTGGCTTAGATGGTAAAGAATCCTTCTGCAATGCGGGAGAGCCAGGTTCAATCTCTGGGTGGGGAAGATCCCCTAGAGAAGGAAATGGTATCCACTCCAGTATGTTTGCCTGGAGAAGTCCATGGACAGAGGAGCTGGTGGGCTACAGTCCATGGGGTTGCAGAGTCAGACACAACTGAGCAACTGAGCACAGCAATTAAGAACATGGATTCTGGATCCCAGGTGCAAATCCAGACTACCTACTTGCTAACGATTTGTAATAATTTGAACTCGTATATATTGCTTAATAGAGATTAAGTTCTGTCACATGTAACTGAAGATAAGAATAATGCGTCTGTCACAGCTTTGTTATGAACATGAACTGAGTTAATAGGTATGAAGCATGTGTTCATTATTTATTGCTATGAACTCTTATGAGAGTCAAACCATAGTTTGGTGTGGAAAATTTTTATAAATATCTGTATTTATAAAAGAAATAAATATATTTATATTATTTAATTATTATATATATATATAATTTAACAAAAGTGGGAACATTAATATATTTATGGGTGGAGAAAAGACAATGGCAAGCAGTACATTTTTCAAACCTCAACTGATAACATCAAACAATTCAGGCTTCATTTTAGTGGATAACAGCACCATTCATTCTTCCCTGAAACGAGAATGGAAGTCCTTATACTCCGTGAAGGCAAGTCTCCAAATCTGGTGCAAAAGAGAGGATGGGGAAATGGCTGGAGACTGAGTGCTGTAAGGCTGGATGGAGAGGTGCTGGGGACCTCCTGCTGCACAGACCCTGAGGACTGCCTAGTGGTCCTCTTTCTTTCCTCCCAGTGGCAACAAAGACAGGGCGGCCTGTTTCTCTCTCTTCGGTACCACCTACTGCTTCTGCTCAGGGTTCCTTGTCTGAGCCCAATCCAATCTACAGGTGTCTCTAGCCCACTGAGGCTAGCACATTCACTTTTGGAATTTCTAAGTTTAAGAACGCATGCTGATAACCGGGAGAATGTGGAACCTTAAGAGGACGTGGGGCTCCCCTCTCCACTCCTGTCTGTGATCCCTCCTCACTTCACGGCTTCTGTGGCTGCTGTGAATTCTTTGCTCTGGCTCCTCACGCAGGAAAGATGGTGAGGTTTTGTTTTTTTTTTTTAGATTGGAGTTTTAGCTATCCTGCAGGGATCTGACTGATAGCTCTCCTTCTGCTAGAAATTGTAAAATGAGAGAACACTCAGTGCCAGGCCCTTCTGGCTGACTCCCCTTTAGGAACTGCTTGCTCTTGGTCTCTTTCCAGGGCCTTTAGCTAGTTGTTTTATAATTAATCTAGAGTTGTAATTTCTGAAATGGTTGGTATCAGAGAATTTTTCTTGGCTATTCACAGAAATGGAGCCCTTATATTTGAACTAACCTTAAAAATTCATCCACTGAGTCCTTAACTTCATTTATTGTATTTTTTCAGTCATAGAATTTCCTAGTTCTTTAAAAATAGTTAAATTTAACTGTTAAAGTAATCAATCTTGCTTGTTAATTTTCTTCAGTTCATTTCAGTTCAGTTGCTCAGTCATGTCCAACTCTTTGCAGCCTCATGGACTGCAGCATGCCAGGCCTCCCTGTCCATCACCAACTCCTGGAGCTTACTCAAACTCGTGTCCTTTGACTCGGTGATGCCATCCAACCAACTCATCTTCTGTCATCCCCTTCTCCTCCCACCTTCAATCTTTCCCAGCATCAGGGTCTTTTCAAATGAGTTAGCTCTTTGCATCAGGTGGCCAAATTATTGCAGTTTCAGCTTCAGTGTCAGTCCTTCCAATGAATATTCAGGACTGATTTCCTTTAGGATGGACTGGTTGGGTCTCCTTGCTGTCCAAGAGACTCTCAAGAGTCTTCTCCAACACCACAGTTCAAAAGCATCAATTCTTCGGCACTTAGCTTTCTTTACAGTCCAACTCTCACATCCATACATGACTATTGGAAAAACCATGGCCTTGACTAGATGGACCTTTGTTGGCAAAGTAATGTCTCTGCTTTTTAATATGCTGTCTAGGTTGGTCATAACTTTTCTTCCAAGGAGTAAGTGTCTTGTAATTTCATGGCTGCATTCACCATCTGCAGTGATTTTGGAGTCCAAAAAAAAGTTAATTCTCTTAATATACTGTAATTATTTTAAAGTTGTATCTGATATTTGCATATCTGGATCTACTGTGGGTCTGGTGTTTTGGTAGTGAAATTACAATTTTACCATCAACTGAAATTTTAAGATCAGAAATTGAAGAAAGGATAAGTTCATTTCTTGATCTTACTCTTCCTGTTAGTTGTATACCCATTTCTTTGCTTCTCTTTGCCACAATGTCTTTAAAAAATGATTTAATCCAAATCTTTCTTGTCTTCATTAATTTTTTCCTTAAACTCAGTCTGATCATTCTTCTTTCTTAAGTTCAGTTCAGTCACTCAGTCATGTCCTACTCTTTGCGACCCCATGAACCTCAGCACGCCAGGCCTCTCTGTTCATCACCAACTGCTAGAGTCTACCCAAATCTATGTCCATTGAGTCGATGATGACATCCACCCATCTCATCCTCTGTCGTTCCCTTCTCCTCCTGCCCTCAATCTTTCCCAGCATCAGGGTCTTTTCGAATGAGTCAGCTTTTCACATCAGGTGGCCAAAGTATTGGAGTTTCAGCTTCAACATCAGTCCTTCCAACGAACACCCAGGACTGATCTCCTTTAGGAGGGACTGGTTGGATCTCCTTGCAGTCCAAGGGACTCTCAAGAGTCTTCTCCAACACCCCAGTTCAAAAGTTCTCTTAGCTCTTCACAAAAACCATTTTTTTTTTTTTTTTGGTCATTAATGGCCACCATATCATTAAATCCAGCATTGTCAGTCCTCATCTTTTTGGTTGGTCTGTTGATTATTCCTTCCTGCATGATAAACTTTCTTGGATACCAAGACACTGAACACTCACTGGTTGCTCCTTCTCTCTTCTCTTTTCTTTCATTATTTGTTAAAGATGCAATGTTCTCTCTATTAAAAAAAGATTTATTTATTTGACTGCAGGTCTTAGTTGCAGCACGTGGGATCTTTGATCTTCACCGTAGCATGTGGTCTTTAGTTGTGGCATATGAACTCTTAATTGCAGCATGTAGAATCTAGTTCCTTGACCAGGGACAGAACCCCAGTTCCTTTCATTGGGAACTTGGAGTCTTAGTCACTGGGCCACCAGGGAAGTCCCTCCTTCTCTTTCTTCATTATTGTTTTTCCACTGTTCTTCTCTTCCCTTTTCTCTTCTCTACCCTCCTCCTTCCTTTCTTTTCATCTTTCTTTTTTTCCCAGGGCTAAATTCTCTACCTTGTCTCTTATTTAGCTGTACTTATTCCCATGGTGATCACCACGTGTCTCACGGTTTTAAATTTCCTCCTTATATTATAACTCCAAAATGTGTATCTCCAGCCCAGATCTCTCTTCAAAATTCTATACTCATCTATTCAGTTCTCTACTTGGTATCTACACTGGATGTAAAACAGGCATCTCCAGCTCAGTAGATTCAAAGCTGAACTCCTGCTTGTCATTTTCCTAGACCCACTCCACCCACGATTCCTCCATCTCAATTTTTGATGTTTCCCGAACTTCAGACTCTTGAGCCAAAATTCTCACAATGATATCCTCCCCCTGATTAGTTAATGAATGAATTGTGAAAAAGCTTTATTGAGATAGAATTTATATACTATAAAATTAACCTGTTTACAGTGTACAATTGAAAAGTTTTCAGTATACTTACAGTGTTGAATAGCTATCACCATAGCTATTCAACTATCTATCTATTCAACTAGCTATCACCAGTCTAATTTTAAGATATTTTCATCATGTTCCCAAAGGAATCCCCTAACAATCACTCCTTGTTTTCTCCTCTCTCTGCTCTCCCAAGTCTGTTTCTATTATCTGCTTTTTTCCACTCTTGGGTTTCAATCATGTTGCAGTTTTGTATCCATTTTATAAATAAACTCATACAAACGTTTGGAGTAGGAATAGCTCACTCCAGTATCTTTCTGTGGGAAACCCCATGGACAGAGGAACCTGGCAGGCTACAGTCCATGGAGTTGCAAAGAGTTGGACGTGACTGAAGGAATGAACAGAAACATTAGTATCAAACATTGTATATGAAAGCTCAGTAAAGATAATTACAGATGCTCTGTGATGATATCTTACTCTAGAGAGGATTAACTTTTGCTTCTGGCATTCAGTTAGTCATGGCAACAGCAATTCCAGTTCATGACACCAATCAGGATGGAATGATTCAAACATGGTTTTCAGGTCCTGTGAGGATTGGTCTATTTCTGTGTTCATTCTTACCCTGGAGTAATTAAAAATCTGTTGTACTTACTAAGCCTATTTTTTGCTCTCCGGGCCCTAATTTATTGAAGTTGGTATTTGGAGGGATCCTTTCTTCTACAGTTATATGTTAATGTCCTGTGGGCCAGCAAATTAAACTGACAAAAAGTAGATTAGCAGGAGAAAAAGTTTACTTGTGTGTGTAATGTGCATACATGCAGGAGTACCCAGTTGTGACTAACTCAAATGGGTGGTTAGATTTGGGACTTACACACCTAACAGAGTAGGACAAAGGGAGTCAGGAGCAAAGGCTTCTCTGGAAAGAACAAATAGGTTTCTTTAGGGAAGACAAATGGGTTTTTAGGAGAACAACAACAAAAAGCTAAGAAGGTTTGCAGTGTTTGTTTTTGCAGGTGCAAGTGGTCTTTCTGTCATAGCCATGAAACTCCTTGGAGAGATTTATGGTAGGTTTACTCTTGGTGTCTCCTGGTAATACACCTATCCTGCAAAGGGAATTTATGGAGACTCATTTCTGAGAAGTTTCTTCTTTAGTCAGATAATTGAAGCTCCAAGGAAGCTTCTTCCTTCATCTGTTGAGTTTCAAATGTTTTCTGCTTAAACCAATCTTTACACTAATTCTGGGGTTCTCAGTGAGTACCTGCAAAGTCTTCATTCAGCTACTCAGACTCTCAGATGCTTTCTGGAATTAGGAAATTGGGAAAACCATCTTTCAGTTCAGTTCAGTCGCTCAGTCGTGTCCGACTCTTTGCGACCCCATGAATCGCAGCACGCCAGGCCTCCCAGTCCATCACCAACTCCCGGAGTTCATTCAGACTCGCGTCCATCGAATCAGTGATGCCATCCAGCCATCTCATCCTCTGTCATCCCCTTCTTCTCCTGCCCCCAATCCCTCCCAGCATCAAAGTGTTTTCCAATGAGTCAACATGCTATACTATTCTCTCTTGGTTTTCTTTCTGTTTTGATTTTATAATCTTCTCCATCTAGAGGGATTTCCAGTGACTTTCAATAGAATAAAAAAAATTTTCAGCCAACTTTTCTATTTGTACTCTGCCATTGCAAGAAGGAGGACATTTTAGGTATCATTTGAAAGACTCAAAAAAAAAAAAAAATGATGTTAAGTACACAATAGTTCTCTATATACTGCTGTGCCTCTTTATACTTGCAGTTGTTAGCAATCCCTCGAAGTCTGCAACCTCTAATATTATATTCTTTGAGTTCTAACTGGAGTCAGTTCCAGGCTTAATCATCTGGAGGCAGTGTAAATATACACTTGGTTTCTCACACGAGCTCATCAGAATATTTTCCTCTGATTAGCAAGACAAGGGATGGGACTTGTGAAGCTACTTTGCCATACTTGCTGCCAGTATGAACAAGCAGTCAGACATAGAATGTGGGAGAGTATCATACATTTTTCTCCATCCTCTTGCAAGAAAACTTTTACTCAACCTAGGTCTCTGTTTGCCTCTCATCCTTCCATGGATCTCTGCTGTCTATGAGGCTCTGAATACTTAATACATTTGAGCTTTATATACTCTTTTCATTTAACTGTTCCCCTAAAATCTTCTTCATTCTTAAGTGTGGACCACTTATCAAGATCTATTTTGTATATATCATTTTGGAAGCTATTATTGTTCCTCATCAGAAAATATTACTTGGTTCTGTTTGCTACTTTTTCACATTGGTTGAAAGAAAATTGCTTTGAGAAATTTACTTTTCTCCCTACTATTTTGCTTTTTAAAATGACATTTGTTCAGGCAGACTAATTCCACTTTAATTGCTCAGAAGACTCCTTATCTTTTGACACTGTCAACTAAATTATTTGCAGTTAGGTAGAACAAGATCCCTTAGAAGCAATGGAGTAGCCATCATAGTCAACAAAAGAGTTCAAAATGCAGTAACTGGATGCAATCTCAAAAACGACAGAATGATCTCTGTTCATTTCCAATGCAAATCATTCAATATCACAGTGATGAAAGTCTATGCCCCAACCAGTAATGCTGGAGAAGCTGAAGTTGAACAGTTCTATGAAGACCAGAAGACCTTCTAGAACTAACACCAAAAAAAGATGTCCTTTTCATTATAGGGGACTGGAATGCAAAAGTAGGAAGTCAAGNTTCAATATCACAGTGATGAAAGTCTATGCCCCAACCAGTAATGCTGGAGAAGCTGAAGTTGAACAGTTCTATGAAGACCAGAAGACCTTCTAGAACTAACACCAAAAAAAGATGTCCTTTTCATTATAGGGGACTGGAATGCAAAAGTAGGAAGTCAAGAAACACCTGGAGTAACAGGCAAACTTGGCCTTGGAGTACAGAACGAAGCAGGGCAAAGGCTAATAGAGTTTTGACAAGAGAACACACTGGTCATAGCAAACACCCTTTTCCAACAACACAAGAGAATCACAAGGACACACAAGAAACACATGGACATCACCAGATGGTCAACACCGAAATCAGATTGATTATATTCTTTGCAGCCAAAGACGGAGAAGCTCTGTACAGTCAGCAAAAACAAGACCAGGAACTGACTGTGGCTCAGATCATGAGCTCCTTATTGCCAAATTCAGATTTAAATTGAAGAAATTAAGGAATACCACTAGACCATTCAGGTATGACCTAAATCAAATTCCACATAATATTACAGTGGAAGTGACAAATAGATTCAAGGGATTAGATCTGATAGACAGAGTTCATGAAGAACTATGGATGGAAGTTCATGACATTGTACAGGAGGCAGTGATCAAGACCATCCCCAAGAAAAAGAAATGCAAAAAAACAAAATGGTTGTGGAGGAGGCCTTACAAATGCTATGAAAAGAAGAGAAGCAAAAGGCAAAGGAGAAAAGGAAAGATATACCCATGTGAATGCAGAGTTCCAAAGAATAGCAAGGAGAGATAAGAAAGCCTTCCTCAGTGATCAATGCAAAGAAATAGAGGAAAACAATAGAATGGGAAAGACTAGAGATCTCTTCAAGAAAATTAGAGATACCAAGGGAACATTTCATGCAAAGATGGGCACAATAAAGGACAGAAATGGTATGGACCTAACAGAAGCAGAAGATATTAAGAAGAGGTGGCAAGAATACACCGAAGAACTATACAAAAAAGATCTTCATGACCCAGATAATCACGATGGTGTGATCACTCACCTAGAGCCAGACATCCTGGAATGTGAAGTCAAGTGGGCCTTAGGAAGAATCACTACGAACAAACCTAGTGGAGGTGATGGAATTCCAGTTCAGCTGTTTCAAATCCTAAAAGATGATGCTGTGAAAGTGCTGCACTCAGTATGCCAGCAGATTTGGAAAACTCAGCAGTGGCCACAGGCATGGAAAAGTTTTCACTCCAATCCCAAAGAAAGGCAATACCAAATGCTCAAACTACAGCACAACTGCACTCATCTCACATGCTAGCAAAGTAATGCTCAAAATTCAAGCCAGGTTTCAGCAGTACATGAACTGTGAACTCCCAGATGTTCAAACTGGTTTAGAAAGGGCAGAGGAACCAGAAATCAAATTGCCAACATCCCTTGGATTCTGAAAAAAGCAACAGAGCTCCAGAAAAACATCTATTTCTGCCTTATTGATTATACCAAAGCCTTTGACTGTGTGGATCACCACAAACGGTGGAAAATTCTGAAAGAGATGGGAATACCAGACCACCTGACCTGCCTCTTGAGAAATCTGTATGAAGGTCAGGAAGCGACAGTTAGAACTGGATATGGAACAACAGANTGAGATCATTGAGGGGCAAGTATAAATAGAGACACAAAGAGATCCAAGGCTGAGTAAGGGGATTCTACAACTAGAGTTCAAAGCGAGGAATTCTAGCAATGAAAACGGATACAGAGCCATCAGTGAGTTAGAAGAGAACCAAGAGAGAGTGGTGTCCAAGAAACCAAGAGGTGAAAGCATAAATATGTTCAGAACTATGAAGTTTCCCCCTGAGCCCTGCACTAACTGCATTTCACAACTTTGCAAGTGTCATGTTTTCATTGTTATTCTGATAAAAACATTTTCCTATTTTACCCAAGATTTCTTATTTAACTCACTGGTCATACAGACGTGTATTACTTAATTTCTGAACATTTGGAGATTTCCCAATCATCTTTCTCTTACTGAGTTTTAATTTAATGAAGTCAGAGAACATATGCTATATGATATAAATCCTTTGGTTATTATTGCTTAGTGTCTTTTCACAAACTGATTGGAGATACAGCTTTAAGTAGAAACAGCATGACTTAGTGATGGATCGGTTGGTGGAAAGTGAAGCAAAATCAAGGTGTCAACTCTGTGAAAGTCATGTTTTCCAGTTTTTATCATCCTTGGCACTTTCTATCATATACAAGAGTTACTGAGACTCTATGAATGAGAATCTGTGTTTCTAGAACTTACTGGGTAGTGGACTTTCCAGAATACTTTGGGAAACATTGTGCTGGGTCCTCTCTTACATAAAGGAAGGGTATTCTACATTAAAAATAATTCATGTTAAGTTCCACTACTGTGAAAGCTTCCCTTTAAAGCAGTTTGTTTTTTTCCTTTAGGATATATTTTATATCTGTATATTTTTTTAATGTGTGTGTGTGTGATCAGTCATGTCCAACTCTTTGTTTACATATTTCAGTTGTAAAAGATACATATAGAAAACCCTTAGGATTTAAAGATTCAAGATCTTAAAATGGAATTTTCAGAAAGTATTTTGGTAAATGCTCTCCTTGCATTTAGGGAGGGGATGGGGAATTGAGAATAGGCCAAAAGTTAAATATCACAGTTATGAAAAGCTCCCTTTAAGGCAATCGTTGTTTCCTCAGTTGTTCTCTATTAACTTTATCTACATCAGTTTCCTGAATTCTTACATTTTAAACTAAAATTTCAGAGTGGTCTCTTGCTGCCAAATAGCATTTACTTTCTCACACACAGCTTGAGCATCAGAATTAATGGAATATACAATGTGTATTTCCAATGCTGTAATTCTGGCGCTTGTTTTTAGAGTAAAGCCGCTGATTTGGCAATAAAATTCTAAAGCAATAGCTCTCTTTCATCAGATAATAGACAAACACTGTCTTTGTGCTGCAAGATCAAAATGTCCCTGCTTTCCTGAATTAAATTTCCTCTTTGATTTCAATGGCATGATCCAATTATTTTGATACATTGATAATACAGTACCTTTTTGCATATATCCTATCAAATGTAAACTTTGTTTGCATCCCATCAAATGTAATGATACCATTAAAATTTTCTCTTAAGTCGCTTAATTGCACTAGATAATAAAAAGCACCATGGTTAGTCCAGTGGTTAGTCTTATGGTTTGAGCAGTCACAAGCTATTAAATTGGAAATCAATTGTTTCTGTAAATTCCTTCTTTATCAAATACATTTTTATAATTCTTACATATGCAGTAAGAAGAAGACACAGGAAGCACTCAGAGTTTTCAGAAAGACAGGGATTTTCTATCTAACTATTTAGGGTAGTGGAGAAGGCAATGGCACCCCACTCCAGTACTCTTGCCTGGAAAATCCCATGGACGGAGGGGCCTGGTGGGCTGCAGTCCATGGGGTCGCTAGGAGTCAGACACGACTGAGCGACTTCACTTTCACTTTTCACTTTCATGTATTGGAGAAGGAAATGTATTTTAGGACCATAGAGAAGGCTGAGCACCAAAGAATTGATGCTTTTGAACTGTGGTGTTGGAGAAGACGCTTGAGAGTCCTTGGATTGCAAAGAGATCAAACCAGTCAGTCCTAAAGGAAATCAGTCCTGAATATTCATTGGAAGGACTGACACTGAAGCTGAAACTCCAATACTTTGGCCACCTGATGCACAGAGCCGACTCATTAGAAAAGGTCATGAATCTGAAAGATTGAAGACTGAAGACAGGAGGAGAAGGGGACGACAGAGGATGAGATGGTTGGATGGCATCACTGACTCAATGGACATGAGTTTGAGCAGGCTCTGGGAGGTGGTAAAGGACAGGGAAGCCTGGTGTGCTGCAGCCCATGGGGTCACAAAGAGTCGGACATGATTGAGTGACTGAACAATAGCAACATGTTTGTTTTATACTTCATGACTTAATTTTATTGCCCAATATATGATAAAGGCCCTGTTGTGGCCTGGCATCTTCTGGTCATTTACTTGATGCCTCATCTTTAGAACCTAGGATTTTACCAGCGTTAGATTCTGAAGGCACATGTAGGGCAAAAGGAAAAGAGACTGGAAAATCCTTCAAAACAGCTCTCAAAATGTGATTGGCAGAAAAGCACATCAGCATCAGAGAGCTTATCTGAAAGGCAAATTCTCAGGCCCACTGAATTGGAATGGTGATATTGGAGCCTCAGAATCTGGTTTTAACAAGAATCTGGGTGATTCTGTTGGCTGCTCGAGTTAAATTCCCTGGGGATAAATTACTGGGCCAATGGGCTGATAATTTCTGTGGTTCCTGATACTGTTTCAGATCGGATGTCTGATTAGAAAAGGGATGCTGACTAAATCTGGAACTGTATGAGGTCACCACAGCCTGATCTCTATGGAGATATCTTCCTGAATATCAATTTATTGCTTACAACTGATGTTAATTAGAGGTTTATTTGCCTAGTGTCTTAACTTCCTAACCCTCCCTGTGGTTGTTCTATGGGTCAGTGAGGTTAGCTCCAGTGCAGGACCCCATATCTATCTGAGACTTCTGCTCGTGAGTTGCTCAAATGTTCACTGTAAATTTGAATTGATGAAATAATCATAGGTCTATTTACTCTTATGGAAAATAATCAAAACATTTGAGAGGTCAAAACTGGATTAAATGCAAAAAAATAGAGGCACAGACAAAGGGAAGGAAGGAGCATGGATTACTTGTGGTCTTTGTTGCTCTGGGCCCACCCTAACTGCTGCTGTCCACTACGCTAATCCATGCGGGCTGTACAGCTGGGCAACTAAGTGAGGTATGCATAACTTACTTATTTCCAGGGAATCTGGATAACTTACACTGCCATTAGCTCTAAATGTGCTGAGTTATCCAAACCTCCCCTGGGTTTAATTGAAAAGTCCTATCCACCCTGTTATTTTTGCTCCTGCTTTTCTTCAGCTTAGCAGGCAGTCCTTGAACCCAGATGCAGCACCCCAAAGGGAGTGTTGTGTGGCGCTTTGGTCATGGCTCACGCCCAGGTCCTGCCATCTCTCATCATGTGTCCCCATGCTCCAGAACCTTGATGGGCAACGCCTTGTTCCTTAGGGAGAGAATGCATCCCTAAGCTCTTGTTGGGGAATGGAGCCATTATTTCACAGCATATCTATAGATTGAGAGATACCAAACTTAAGATACTAATCAGCATGCATGGACCTAGAGAGTATTATACTGAGTGAAGTAAGTTAGACAAAGAAAGACAAACAGCATATGATACTGCATATATGTGGAATATAAAAAAAGGGTACAAATGAACTGATCTACAAAATAGAAACAGTTACAGATGTAGAAAACAAATTTAAGGCTACCAGAGGGTAAGGGGAGGGAGAGATAAATTGGGAGACTGGGATTGACATATACATACTTCTATATAAAAAATAGATAACGAATAAGAAACTATTGTATAGCCCAGGGAACTCTACTCAGTGCTCTGTAATGGCCTATATGGGAAAAGACTCTTAAAAAGAACTGGTATATGTATATGTATAACTGATTCATTTTGCTATACACTTGAAACTAACACAGCATTGTAAATCAACTCTACTCCAATTAAAAAAAAAAAAGATGTTACTATAATATGTAAAATAGATAGCCAATGGGAATTTTCTGTATGACTCAGGGCATTCAAATGGAGACTCTGTATCAACCTGGAGGGGTGGGATGAGGTAGGAGGTGGAAGGGAGGTTCAAGAAGGAGGACAAATGTATACCTATTGCTGATTCATGTTGCTATATGGCAGAAGCCAACACAACTTTGTAAAGCAATTATCCTTTGATTAAAAATAAATAAATAAACAAAAATGTTAATCATTGACTTGAAGCCTTTGGAGTTTGGATCTGGTGTCAGATTTCTCAGGGATATATTTTTGCTGTTGCCGATATGGCCAGTATTTCCCTTGGGCAGGCCTAGCTTCCATCACCTGGGGTTGAGGAGCAGTGGCCCTTGCTGGACAGGACACGCACCGGCCAGTTCACCGCAGGCACTGCTCAGTCCACAGAGCTCGCCTAAAAGTCATTTAAGTTTCCTGCGCTTGAACAGCCTCTTTGCCTCCAGCTGCATGCCTGCAGGCTCCCTGTCCGTCTGCATTTTCTGAGTCCCCAGGATCGCATCTCACACTTGCTGAACAGGGGCTGTCCTTGCTTTGCTGCTCTGAATTGGGTGCTGCCACCACAATGGCTGTTACTGTGCTTTCTACCCATGACTCCAGCCTCTAGGGCTGGCAGTCTGCTCCGTGCTCTGAAGGTTCTATCTCTGAGGGCAGGGACACAGTCTATCCCCAGGGAGGGCTGTGCTCTGTTCGATGGGTCTTGCAGTAAAGCTTGCTCGGCCCTGACTGCTGCATAGTTTGGTGCGAGCTCTGCAGTCTCTCATCCGAGATGCACCCAGACCCAGCCAAGGGCCTGTGAGGGAAGGTTCAAGAGACAGAAACAGGCCACCCCTGCATCTTGAAGCCAGCTCTCCCTTCTGTGTGTTTTATTCCATCGGGCAGTCTGCCTTCCTTTAGGATGATTTTGTTTCAGAAGCCCTGAAATGGAAGTCTTTCCAGTTTGATTCTATTGGGTCTTCCTGCCCTGCTTCTTGGCTCCCACATGCTCTTCTATTTCCAAAGCCCAACTTGTGGTTTTTAACTTTCCCTTCAGGAAACTTCTCAGTCTCTACAAAAACCAGAGAATGCAACAGATATGGGGAACAAAAATTGTCTAGACTTACCTCCTAGACCTGAAATGCATTTATGTCTCAGCCTCAGACAGCACGCATTTGATATTCATGATAACATGGCGCTGGCTCCCCAAACAGGCCGCAACGACGTATCTGATTCATATTAGTGTCCCCTATGTGACTGGCACCAGACCTCGTGCTAATTGGCATTTAATTAATGTTTTAATTGAATGAATAATACTTGATGGAATAAAGGAATGTTTTAAAGACAAGGAAGAAAGTTGTACACAGCAAAGTTGAGGTTGGATTTCACAAGTTTTCAACCTGTGCCTTCAGATAGAATTATTTAGTTTCTAATTTAAAATGCTTGAGGGGCTTTTAAGTCACCTGAATAACAATGTTCTCTGAACTAGAAAGATGGGGACTGTCTGGCAGCCACATGTGGCAGAGCAAGTCTTTATCGTTTGATGTTAAATGAAAATTTAGATTTAAAGCGGGGTGTACAGCATGATCCCACTTAAAAAATGTATTTGCAGAGAAAAGAAGAACTGAAGGACTTATGACATGGTTATTAATAGTGTTCCCTGCACGGTATGATTATAGTTATGTTTATCTGTTTTTGAGCTATCAGTTCAGTTCAGTATAGTTCAGTCGCTCAGTCATGTCCGACTCTTTGCGACCCCATTAATCGCAGCACGCCAGGCCTCCCTGTTCATTACCATCTCTCGGAGTTCACTCAGACTCATGTCCATCGAGTCTGTGATGCCATCCAGCCATCTCATCCTCTGTCATCCCCTTCTCCTCCTGCCCCCAATCCCTCCCAGCATCAGAGTCTTTTCCAATGAGTCAACTCTGCGCATGAGGTGGCCAAAGTACTGGAGTTTCAGCTTTAGCATCATTCCTTCCAAAGAGATCCCAGGGCTGATCTCCTTCAGAATGGATTGGTTGGATCTCCTTGTAGTCCAAGGCACTCTCAAGAGTCTTCTCCAACACCACAGTTCAAAAGCATCAATTCTTTGGCGCTCAGCTATAGTTTCCTAAAATCTGTCCATGATAACAATGGACACATACGATTTTTGTAATAAAATGTTAGATACAGTATCTGAAAATTTTTATTTTATTGATAATTATAAGGAGGCAAATAGAGTATAAGCAAATTGAGTTCCTCCAGGTAGTTCCTGGAAACAAAGTGACTTGAAAACAAATGCTTATCTAAATGAATTTTGTTGCTTAAAAAATTCTAATAGAAAAGTGTATGAAGCCTCTCAGATATCCTCCTGGGAGGAAATATCAGGCAATGATAATGTTTATCAAGAAAATCCTCTACATAAGATAGAATGGGTAGCTTTTCACCATGTTTTTTGTACACTGGGGAAAAAAGAAAATGTTCTCATGAAATTTCAGATGACCTTTGTGTAAGGAAAAGAAATCTTATGAAATATTTTTTATCATGATCGTTGTGATCATTATTCATGATAATAATAGCAGTTTAGGCATAGCGATGAGGATCACGGCATTGGCATGGCACATTCAAGTTTGGATCCTGGCTACTGAATGATCCTGAGTCAATTATTTAACTTATTGTTAACGTCCTAATTTTTAAACTGATAGATAAAGATGTCAACTTTATTGATAGAGTTCTTGTGAGGATTAACTGAGATAATGCCCGTAAAGAATGTATGCTTTTGATATATAGAAAACATTTAATACATATTGTTGATAAAATTATAATGATAGAAATTGTTGGTACCATTTATTGATAGTTATATATCCAAAGCATTATTTTATTCCCTTTATGTGTTTCCTCACATTAAATTTAGGACATAGATGAAAAAACTAAGCCTCAGAGAATTTGAGTTACTGGCCCAAGGTAAAAACACTGGTAACAAAAATTGCTAGAGCTGAAATTTGAACCAGTATCAATCTGATTTGGATATTTTCTCCAGTAGTTCAATATCCCACCAAATTAAAGGTTGATAAAGTATTCATGATAGTAATTTACTTTTGGTTCACACAAGAACTCTGATTCACTGTGGTAGAAAAATATTTATCTGACCACCAGGTGGCGCCTGACCAAGGCTCAGAACCCTCACATAGTTTCATTCTGAATAATTTACCAAGTTCTATCTAGGTGGGTGAAATCGCAAAAGGCAGCAGTTCATAAAATGAAATAAAGGCGTTTATTTTTTAAATGGGGACGATTTTATGTACGCTATGAGACTAAATATGGGAATGAGTTGGGACTATTTTGGAACTTCTGTTCTTAGGTACACAATTTATTTGATGAATGTAATCCACTTTGATATATATATAGAATCTGATTTAATAATTTTGATGGTAGCTTTCAGTTTAATATGGTTTTTATGTACTTAGTTATATTACTGGAAACTTGAGATTTGTGGTAGAAATGGAAGGTAGCCTTTAATTCTGGTTACAAAGTAGAGCAAGGGCATCTATTTTCTTGGCCCTGAAGGAATTGAACAAGCACACACCTATGTTTCATAAAGACAAAAATGTGATCAAATAGAAGCAAGCATGTTGTCATTTAATTGGCAGTTTACCAATTACTTGTAGGGAGTGTTTTTTCCCCTGTTAGTCTTGGCAATTTCTGAAGTTTATAAGTCTATGAAATCTTTCAAGGAGCCACTTAATTAACTTGTAGCACTTTGTATCATTGTCATTACAAGAATATGCACAACCATCCTATAGTTGAAACCTGTTGAGAATATTTGCAGTTTAAATTTGCCAATATAGAAATTACCCTATAATGTTAACAAATCGGAAATGAGGATAAATTCTGAGTGATTGAAAATTGAATTATTCAGTTTTTAGATCACATGAGGCATTTTGCTTCTTATTCATTGGCATACAGTTTAGTACATAAATGTTGAACGGATAAATAATAAATGAATGAATGCTTTACAATGTGCAAGGCACAGACCTAGGTATTGTAGGGAATACAAAACAATAGCTGCCATGGTCTCTGATCTCTGGAAGACCAGAGGCACACAAAAAAAAAAAAAAAACAAGAGAAGTAACTTAAGAGTTAAGTAACAGTAAAAGGCATCACAAGGAAGATAGAATTATATTCCGACTGAAGGCAACATAGGATCAGTGCCATGAATCTGAAGGAGAGAGGGATTTCTTTGAAGAACTGTGATCACGGAAGACTTTCTGGAGGAGGTGAGACATAAGCTGGCTTTCAAAGATGGGAAAATTGGTGGAAGAAGAGGGCACTTCCAAATGGTGAAGAAAGTAGAAGATGAAAAAATGAAGTGAATCAAAGCAATGAAGATGGGAATATACAGTATCTGAGTACCTGTGGTATTAGCAATAGCAGGCATGTGTGTGAGCTCTGTGGCTAAGTCATGTCCAACTCTTTGCAACCCTATGGACTGTAGCCCTCCAGGCTCCTCTCTCCATGGGATTTTTCAGGCAAGAATAGTGGAGTGGGCTGCCAATTGCTTTTCTGGGGATCTTCGCAAACCAGGAATCAACCTGCATCTCCCGCATGTCCTGCATTGGCAGGGGATTCTTTAACCACAAAGCTACTTGGGAAGTCTCATAGCAGACATGGTAACAGGTATAACAGCCCATGCTTCTTAAACTGGGGCTCTTATTTCCCTGGTGGAATTCTTGACCCCACAGTGTAAATGGGGGAGTGTTTTCTTCAGTGCCAATCTCACTTGTTCAGAGGCAAATCCAGCTGAGATGGACCACAGAGAAGTTTATTTCCAGCCCTTGAAAGTCATGGTCAAATGGTGCTTTTGCTTTTGCCTTGCCATTATTTCTTTTTGTATTATCTAATAATTTTGCCAAAAGGTGGTCAGGGAAAATAACAAAAGGAATTTGAACAAATTCATCATTTTTTCCTTCTGGTTGATAGCTCTTGTATAAAGATTAAGAGGTATTTTATGAATGATAAAAAGTTTGGGAATCATTTGTTAATTGCAATCTCTTGTGTGCTCTCTGGTCTCTATTGTTAGCAGAGATAATAGAGTTGGATATCAGTAAAATGCACTGTAATAACTACTAATAGGAGGATGTACATATTTTTCAGATCAAAGACACATTTGATTTTTGGGAAGAAACAATTGGTTCATTTGGCAGAAAGTCAAATGAGTCGAGCCAACTCAAATACTTTTCTGGGTCCTGAAAAATAGGCCTCTATCTTTAATGATGACCTGGCTGAAAAGAGAATCTTGAGCCTCAGCGGAGTGGGCTGGATTTCTTCTATAGTCATGGAACAAACCTCTGAAGATGTTTCTGAAATGTCTTGTCAGCAGAATGCTTTTAAGGGTTGGACTACAATCTAGAGCAAGTGGCTGAGAAATGCTACATTATTAGTATATAACAGATAGGGATAGACTATGGTCCCAGAGTTTCAAATGACTTGGGAACTAACTAATGGATATATGTGGTATCTTTTGAGGTATTCAAGGCACATCCTGCCTTTCAGAAGTTTTTGAAGGGAAGGGACGATAGCAAAGTAATGCATGTTTTCATCTGGAATATTAAGAGTGTTGCAGAAGGCAGGTGTTGATGCTTTGGATGAAGATTCCAGGTGAGATCTAAGGTGAAGTGTTCACTTAGGGGACTGTGGTGTGTCAAGCAGACCCGTGGACCTAGTCTACCCCATCCTAACCTGCATGCCCTCTTCCCACAGACCAAATGAGACTGGCTCCCCAAACTTCTGGCTCCCCTTGTCCTCTGGGAATCTGAGCTTCCATGTTGTCCCAGATGATTCTGAAAGCTCTTAAAGGAGTGTATCAATTCAGTTCAATTCAGTCGCTCAGTTGTGTCCGACTCTTTGTGACCCCATGGACTGCAGCACACCAGGCTTCCCTAGCTGTCACCAACTCCCAGAGCTTGCTCAAACTCATGTCCATCGAGTCAGTGATGCCATCCAACTATCTCATCCTCTGTCGTCCCCTGCTCCTCCTGCCTTCAATCTTTCCCAGCATCAGGGTCTTTTCCAATGAGTCAGTTCTTCGCATCAGGTGGCCAAAATGTTGGAGCTTCAGCTTCAGCATCAGTCCTTCCAATGAATATTCAGGACAGATTTCCTTTAGGATGGACTGTTTTGATCTCCTTGTGTCACTGGTATGTAATTTCTCTGTTGCTGCTCTGACAAATAGTTACTGTTGTTCAGTTGCCCAGATGGGCCACAGGGTAANCTTCAGCTTCAGCATCAGTCCTTCCAATGAATATTCAGGACAGATTTCCTTTAGGATGGACTGTTTTGATCTCCTTGTGTCACTGGTATGTAATTTCTCTGTTGCTGCTCTGACAAATAGTTACTGTTGTTCAGTTGCCCAGATGGGCCACAGGGTAATGCTCTCTGCAAAGGCTCTATGGGAGAAGCAGTTTCCTTGCCTTTTTTTTTAAACTCCTAAAGGCTACTTGCATTCCTTGGCTTGGGCTGGGGGTGGGTGGTGTGTGTGTTGGGGGTGTGTTCTCCATCTTTAAAGCCAGCAGTGTAACACCTTTAGATCTCTCTCTCTGCCCTCTGTTTCTATTGTCACATCTTCTCTGTTTCTGACTGTCCTGCCTTCCTCTTGTAAGTACTTTTGTGATTACATTGGGCCCACCAAAATACTCCAGGAGAATCTTTCCATCTCAAGATCCTTTACTTAATCACATCTGTAAACTCCCTTTTACTATGTAAGGTAATGTATTCACAGGCTCTGGAGACTAGGACTTGGGCATCTTCGGAGGGCTTGTTCGTCAACCTACGATAATCAAGTACTCTGGGGACTAACTCTTCGGTCACCGCACGAGGGCTGCTGTTTTCTTCTTCCTGCACTGGGTCTCTGGCATGCAGCTTCATTCAGTGCTGATGCGCCTTCCCACCAATGGCAAAGGCAGTGGTGCCACAGGTATCCCTCTCCCCCCAGGAGACAAGGTGTTCCTGTGGGGACCGCCAGCCCTGGGACCTGCTGGTGTCAGCCTTGACACTGCCCAAGGCCACTGTTTCCCTTCTTCTTCTTTTATTAAAATTTATTTGTTGAAGTATAGTTGATTTAAAATGTGTTAACTTCTGTTCTATAGAAAAGTGATTCAGTTATATACATATATTCAGATTCTTTTTCATATTCTTTTCCATTATGGTTTATCACAGGATACTGGGTGTAGTTCCTTGTACTATGTAAGACATTGTTTTTGTCCATCCTATATATACTAGTTTGCATCTGCTAATCCCAAACTCTCAATCCCTCCCTTCTTAGTCCCCTCCCTACTGGCAACCACAAGACTGTTCTCCGTGTCTGTGAGTCTGTTTCATAGATAAATTCATTTGTGTTATATTTTAGATTTCATATAAGTGATATCATATGATATGTGTCTTTCTGTGCCTGACTGCACTTAGTATGATAGCCTCTCAGTCCATCCATGTTGCAACAAACGGCATTACTTCGTTTTTTATGGCTGCGTAATATTCCACTGTGTGTATGTACCATACCTTCTTTATACATTCTTCTGTTGATGAACGTTTAGGTTGTGTCTATGTCTTGGCTCTTGTGAATAGTGCTGCTGCTACGAACATAGAGATGCATGTATCTTTTTGAATTATCGTTATGTCTGGTATATACCCAGAAGTCAATTGCTGGATCATATGGCAACTCTGTTTTTAGTTTTTTGAGGAACCTCCATACTGCTCTCCATAGTGACTGCACCAATTTACATTCCCACCAACAGTGTAGGAGAGTTCCTTTTCTCACACCCTCTCAAGTATTTGTTATCTGCAGACTTTTTAACGATACTCTGCTGCCCTTTGGATTGCGACCATCATTCACACAACCACCACTGCAAAGGAGACCAACACTGTTGCCATGTTTCAGCGTTTTCTCCACCCTCTTGAGAATCAAAGGCAAGTTCAGGAGTGGGGCTGCAAGGCAGGCTGAGTGAGTGACAGATACTATTCTCTGTGTGTTGAAGCAGTTTCTTTCTTTCCTCTTGAAATCAGTCTGTCCCAGCAGGCTCCCGTGTCCCTCCTCACGCTACCAGTTCTCCTTCCAGGCCCAGATATTTTGGAATCGGAGTATAAACACAGCTGGGACTCAGGCTGCTCCATAACACATGCTTCCCAAGTATTAACATTCCATGCTTGAGGAACTCTGGCTCCTCCAAGAAACTCAGAGAGAGAATCAGGAGAGTGCTTAATTTTTTCACACTTTCTACCTAGTCTAGGCTTAAGCATCTGGATCCCATTGGAGGCCATTTGTCCTAATTTAGCACTTCCTATTAATTTTGTAAGGGATTACTATTGAAATACATAATTGAGCAACTTCAGAATTTACAAGCCATGTCAAGTGCCATGCCAAATAAAATTTGACTGGATTTATTACTGTTGAAAAGGAAATCTTTGATTTCACTCCTCCTAGCTACTATTGATTCATTTCATACCGGAGTCTGAAATTGGAGCCATAGAAAACATTTCCCCCCGCTCCTTTGATCTGGTTGGAATAAATGTTTTCAGTTCATGAAATTAATAGCAAAAGACTTTTCATGAATTTCTATGAATTTTTAATAAGTGCTATTCACGATGGGCTGTGTTGATATTTTACACACTGTCCTCTCAGGAGATTGAGACATCTGAGATCCTACACCAGCTTCAGTTTGTCCAACAGGAATCCTATATTCATAATGTTCAGGGTAATGGATAAATCTCTGGGTATGTAGGTTGACCTCATGGAAGAGGAAGGGGCCCCCTAGAAGTTTTTGAAGTAGGGAATTTCCCTGTACATCTTCCAGCTTCATCATCTTGATGGAGAGGCTACAGGTTTCTGATGACTGGGGAGTATGCACAAATATGCACAAATCTTTAGGGATTAATGAAGGGGAGGGAAAAGAGGGGTAGGTCTGGGAAAGAGTGAGTTTCACAGAGGCCATGAGAGGTGCATGAATAGTGTCTGACTTACTGGGCTGTGGTTCTTCCTTTGGCCATTTCACTGATAGCTAGGATTTTTAAATTTTTATTTTTTTGATGCTTACTGTTTCCCTGGGACATTGCCTCCTTCAAAATGAGATTGTCACTTGAGGTTCAGCTTATTCTTGTTTGGATATAATTCCTGATATCCTGCAAATGTATATTTATACCGAGATATACTTATTCACATGAATTTTGTAGACAGAGCGGTCACCAGTTCCCGAGAATAGAAAGAACGCTTCTGCCATCTTCTGGACATCCTGGGGAACTCAAAGGAAGAGAGAGAGAGTTTGATGAATTTCGTTTCAAATTTACTTCAACAGATGAAAATTTAGCCAAGTATTAAACAGATTAATTTTTGCCTTTGTGAAGGCTTGCACGCCTTTGATCATTTCGTTGTTTTAATGAACTCAACGTGGTTGTTTCCGATTTGGCCTTGGAGTCTTGGCCGGTCGCCACCGTCTGCGTGGTGGAGTCTCACCGCCTCCAGCTTGGGTTCCTCAATTTTGGCAGGGTTTGCCTTCCCACTGATGGAAGGTTTACAAAGAGAAAAAAACCATTATGTCTGAAATTCTGCCAGGACACATCAGCGTATTTCCAGGCTGCCATCTATCCTGTAACTCTCTTTAGATTTAATATTTAAAAAAGATTACAATGCACTTGTTTCTAAGGAGAACTACCTGTCATGTAATAGCATGCTTTTATTAAGTCAGCAAATTAAAAATTTTATTTATTAGGGTTTACAACTTGGGTTTCTTCCCTCAGGTATTCTGATCTCTGGGTTAAGTACAACTTGCTTCCAAGGTCACCCTCCCACCCGCCATAATTAGCCCAGAGAGTTACCAGGGGCTTTTGACACCAGCTTTCCCCAGGGAGCTGAATGCAGCAGCACCATCTGTGGTCATCACCCTAAGTGACTCAGCAGCTCTGCTATCTTTAGAGTCTGGTCTCATCCCACACAAAGGTCTTTTCAGACCCCAGTTTGACATTATAATATTGTACCCCGGCCCTGCAGGGTCAGAGAGTATAATGCGGTGATTCAGTATCTGTCTTATAGCAGAAAAAGGGCATTCAGTGTTCTGCTAAAGGGCAGGTTGACGACAAGGAGCGTGCAAGGCAGCTCAGTGGATTCTGCCACTTTGCTTGGGTAGGAGGAAGGCATCTTACCCCCCAAAAAAGAATTGGCTCCAAAAGCACACGGATTCTTTTCTGTTGATTTTTAGATTTTTGGTATTAGGATCAGATCTAAGCTGGTTGGGTATGGCGATAGAAGAGGTTTTTCTCTGTGAGATTCTTCTCTTGCTCTGTGGCTAGTCAACTGAAGAAGGATTTGTGGAAGCCAACCTCAGTTGTTGAGAGGGTCTGCTTAAGTTGTTGAATATTCAAGTTTTGGTGATGTGCGTGTAAGCTAAAATTGGTGACAGGTTTTTGAAATCTTATTCTCTAATCTTGTTTACTTTGACTAGTTTCTGTACCAGGTCCAATTTCCCTAAGTGTTTTATGCCTGCCCATAAGTGAGAATAACAGAGTACTCAGGAAAAGTGGGATATTGGGTTTGCTCCATGGAATGTTTCATATCTAAAGTAGCCTTTTATTTCAGAGCAATTTTAAACCTGGATCCTCACTTACAGCACCAACTTATAGGTAGGACAGTGAAAAATAGAATAGAAAATGTTCTTGTGGACATGATTTATCAAAACATACTATTTACCTTTAAAGAAAAAAAAAACTATAGCCATAATTTGTCCCCTGCTAATTAGCATGCCATTTCTCAGCATTATTGACAAGCAACAACACCAATAATAATATAGCTCACCATGTTTCTCCGAACTTGTATTAAGTAAACTTCTTCCAAGTTGCCTGTCCCACTTGGATGACAATGTCTACATTATTTGAGCTTTACTAATTTCACAGTAGTCATTATTTGCTTGGGGTAGATTGAAAGAAAATTTGCCATTTATGAAGATCTTGTTTGCTAAGAAATTTAATATTCCCAGGAGCAACGGGATCATCTTGTGGAGAAGAGCTCTGCTGGATATTAGGACATTTGAGGCCTGGTTTCATTCTGCTACTTACCAACTCTGTGGTTCTGGCTAAGGGATCTCTTTAATCTAAATTCCCAAATCTGGAAAGTGATTGGCACAATGATCTCTATTGCCTCTTCCAGTTGTAGAATTCTGTAATCTGTCTTCAGAAGAAGAGTCATTTTTGAGGCATCCTCAGAATATAGATAACATTCTAACAAATTAATCTTTTCGTTTAGTTTTGGCTGTGCTGGGTCTTCGTTGCTCTGCATGGGTTTCTCTTGGTTGTGCTTCTCATTGCAGTGGCTTCTTTCATTGTGTAGCACAGGCTTTGGGATGTGTGGGCTTCAGTAGCTGCAGCACTTGGGCTCAGTAATTGGGGTTCACAGGCTCCAGAGCACGGGCTCAGTAGTTGTGACACACAGACTTAGCTGCTTTGCAGCATATGGAATCTTCCTAAACCAGGAATCCAACCTATAACAAATTAACCTTGTATCTACACTTAAGGAGGCTTTAAAATCTGTGAGCAGTTAAAATGTATCCTCTATCCATTTATATATCTATCTTTCATCTTCTAGCTACCTACACATATACATTATGTTAGGTTATCAAGGAAGCAGATTAAGCTGTTCTTAAAGCACGGTACCAAAAATACTGAAAAATTTTTGATAAATGAAATATTTGATAAATGAAAACCCTGATCAAAATTATCATGAGAAAAATAATTATTAGATTTTCTTATACTTAAATACTCTCTATATTGGTCTTATAACTTTTAAGGTAGAGCTTCTTTAGGTCTTAAAGATTTTATCTATATCTTGAGTTCTGTCTCTAGCTCTAGATTTCCCTTTCCACATACATACACATGCACGCAGTCTCCCACACGTACACACACACATTTGACACATCTGCCAGGCACCCACTGAGCATTTCACATGCAATGAATACTCAGATTAACTTAACCATATAATATAAGGGATTTGGAGATTGTGGTTGTCCCCTCCGCATTCTCTATGCTCATCTTCATTATGTTTTGCTGTCTTAGAGCCATCTCTTTTGCCAAAGAGGTGGCATATGGATAAAGTTGGTCATATTAATAGGAAGCCTAGCATTTCCCTGGTGGTCTAATGGTTGAGACTCGGCACTTCCTGTTTCCCCATATATTTCCCATGAAGTGATGGGACCAGATGCCATGATCTTCGTTTTCTGAATGTTGAGCTTAAGCCAAATTTTTCGCTCTCCTCTTTCACTTTCAACAAGAGGCTTTTTAGCTCCTCTTCACTTTCTGCCATAAGGGTGGTGTCATCTGCATATCTGAGGTGATTGATATTTCTCCCAGCAATCTTGATTCCAGCTTGTGTTTCTTCCAGTCCAGCGTTTCTCATGATGTACTCTGCATAGAAGTTAAATAAGCAGGGTGACAATATACAGCCTTGATGGACTCCTTTTCTTATTTGGAACCAGTCTGTTGTTCCATGTCCAGTTCTAACTGTTGCTTCCTGACCTGCATACAGATTTCTCAAGAGGCAGGTTAGGTGGTCTGAAATCCCCATCTTTTTCAGAATTTTCCACAGTTTATTGTGATCCACACAGTCAAAGGCTTTGGCATAGTCAATAAAGCAGAAGTAGATGTTTTTCTGGAACTCTCTTGCTTTTNTTTGGAACCAGTCTGTTGTTCCATGTCCAGTTCTAACTGTTGCTTCCTGGCCTGCATACAGGTTTCTGAAGAGGCAGGTTAGGTGGTCTAGTATTCCCATCTCTTTCAGAACTGTCCACAGTTTATTGTGATCCACACAGTCAAAGGCTTTGGCATACATACATACATACATACATCTCATACATACATCTTTATATAATCCTAAAAATTTTCCCATAGTGAAATTACCATGTCAGGAGGTATGATTGTTAAAAGGTTGATGTATCTTACATGTGAGAAAACTTATATTGGTTACCATTAAGCATGGGCTTCCCAGGGGGCTCATTGGTAAAAGAATTCTGCCAGTGCAGGAGACATAAGAGATTCTGGTTTGATCCCTAAGTCAGGAAAATTCCCTGGAGGAGGGCATGGCAACCCCACTTTAGTATTCTTGCCTGGAGAATCCCATGGACAGAGAAGCCTGGTGGGCTATAGTCCTTAGGGTCATATAGAGTGGGACATGACTGAGCAACTCAGAAAGCACTCACAATTAAGCATGGAGTTGACTCAATAGGATAAGTACTTTTTTTGCAAATTCTCTTTTACAAATTTCTTCAAGCCAGGAGTAGATGCTGAGTTTTAACAAACACCTGTCTATTTTACATTGAGTATATGTTTAATTTTCTGTGTATTATTAATATGAATAATTACTTTAAAAGATTTAATGTTGTTGCACTATCTTGGAGTCATTGAAGAAAATTCTACTTTATTAAGGCATATTATTTAAAATAATTTGATTCCTAGTTACTATCTTTAAATTTGGGTTTTGGCATTTTTTTTTGTAATGTGTTTTGTCGGATGTTATCTTTTTACACTGTTTACTTTCTTATAAAAATGTATCACAATTGTTATATTTGCCTATGAAAAGAATTAGGAAGTTCTTGTTAGTCAAATGTTTAGTTCTATTATCACAGAGTATTCCAAATTTACCTATAAAATCCTTGGTCAGAGGAATTGTCTCCAAATTTTATTTAGAAAATAAAAAGCTTTAAACTTTGACTTCAAAACATAAGATAAAAATGTAACATGTTAGGGATACCCGGAGAAGCTTCAGAGATAGTTCTGTTTGGGAGGCAGCATGACATAATTGTAAAACCCCTTCTCTTGGAATTAAACAGCTCTATCTTTGAATTATGTCTGTACTACATAGTGATAGGTAATTTACCTGAGGCACATACAAAGTGGGATAATTTTTTGTCATTTAGTCATTATGTCCTATTTTTTTGTGACCCCATGGACGATAACCCACCAGGTTCCTCTGTCCATAGGATTTAGTAACTAAATTAAGACATTATACATAAAATAGTGGCAGAATAGAACAATACATAACTTCTTTATTTATATATGTAGCAAAATTCATGAAGCTGTTCTCCTCTAAAATAATGCTATTTTAGCAAAAATTTAGAACATTAAACAGAACAAAGGTATTATACAATAGAATCTAAAAAGAATACACCCTGTTAACTCTGTGAGGCACAAGAACGGCAGGTAGTATGGTTATGCTAAAAACTTTTTTTTTTTTTAAGACTAACTGTAGGCATTTGGCTTTCCTCCTTACCCTGCCTCACTCTTATGGCCCTGGGAAGGCACCATCCCTCCATACAGCATTTGCAGCTAAACAAAAACAAAACTAATTTTAAAAATATTAAGACGCTCCCCAGTAAGTCAAATATAGAATCACTATGTGATCCACAATTCTACTCCTGAGTATATCGTCCAAAGAATTGAAAACAGGTGTTCAATCCAAAATTTATACATGTATGTTCAGAGCAGCACTGTTTACAATAGCCAAAAGCTAACAACAACCCAAGTGTCCATCAAAGGATGAATAAACAAAATGTGGTTTATGCATACAAAGGAATATTATTCAGCTATTAAAAGGAATGAAGTACTGGGAATTCCCTGGTGGTCCACTGGTTAGGATTCGGAGCTTTCACTGCCGTGGCCTGAGCTCAATCCCTGGTTGGAAACTGAGATCCCATAAGTTTTGAGGCAAGGCAAAAAAAAAAAAAACCAAAACCAATCTATACCAGTAAGCTTCTTAGAAAAGAGCTTTAGTCATTCTAAAGGCTATAACCTTCCTAGCTTGTGGGACTGCTATTAAATACTTTCCAGGGTCATGAGGTTATTCTGTAATAAGAATGAGATGCGGGAGATAGTGACACAGGTAATGACCTGACCAGCAGGTCTCAAAGTGTGATCTCAGGACTGCTAGGGGTTCCTGAGATCCTGGCAGGGAGCCTGTGAAATCCTCTTCCCAACTATGTCTCTATGTGAGTCCTAACTTTCTTCTTATACTACAATGCAAACAACATCCTGCAATAGATTGAACGCAGAAGCAGACATGAGAATCCAACAGTCTCCTGTTTAAGCCAAACAGTAAAGAGATTTACAAAAATGTAAAACAATACCATTCTCTTCCAATCAAACATTTTTGTGTTTTCAAAAGTATATTTATTTTTCATAAAATTATTTATGTTTACATGCAATAAGGTTTATTATTTTTAAAAGAGTTAATATGTAAATATTTTAAAAACTATCTCAGTTTTAATGTCAAGATCAGAATATGTGGCCAGTGTGGACGTCTGATGGGACTGAAGGTACATGACTAGGACGTAATCTCAGCTTCTCTGGGTAATGTTCGTCTGCTACTCAATTAGCTGTCCCCTGAGATGGCAGAGGGTAGAGGTGGGAGTACCCAGTCACCATCTCTTCCAGGGCTCTGCTTAAAGAATTCTAGGAGATGAGTTTCTTATGGGAATGACGAGCCTACCGAGTTCTAGGAAGAATAGTCTATAACAAGAAATAGCAGCTAAAACTCACCAAGTACTGTTCATGCAGGATCTTAGTTCCCGGACCAGGGATCAAACCCAGGCTCCCTGTAACAGAAGCTTGGAGTCTTAACCATTGGACCACCAGGGAAGTCCCATATCATTACCTTTAAAAAAACCACAGTTTTCCACTCTATGGAGGTCCCTCAAAAAACTAAAAATAGAGTTGCCGTGTGATCCTGCAATTCCATTCCTGGGCATATATATGGAGAAAATGATAATTTGCAAATATAAGTTACCCTAATGTTCATGGCAGCACTATTTATTTATCATAGCCAAGACATAAAAACAACCTAAATGCCCACTGACATATGAATGCATCAAGATGATGTAGTACATATATACACAATGGAATATTACTCAGCCATAAAAAGAATGAAATAATGCCATACCCCTCGTCCAAGGTAAGGAGCAGCGGCTGTGCTTTGCTGAAGCAGCCATGAAGAGATACCCCACACCCAAGGTAAGAGAAACCCAAGTAAGATGGTAGGTGTTGCAAGAGGGCATCAGAGGGCAGACATACTGAAACCATACTCACAGAAAACTAGTCAATCTAATCACACTAGGACCACAGCCTTGTCTAACTCAATGAAACCAAGCCATGCCTGCAGGGCAACCCAAGACGGGCGGGTCATGGTGGAGAGGGCTGACAGAACGTGGTCCACTGGAGAAGGGAATGGCAAGCCACTTCAGTATTCTTGCCTTGAGAACCCCATGAACAGTATGAACAGGCAAAATGATAGGATANATCACACTAGGACCACAGCCTTGTCTAACTCAATGAAACCAAGCCATGCCTGCAGGGCAACCCAAGACGGGCGGGTCATGGTGGAGAGGGCTGACAGAACGTGGTCCACTGGAGAAGAGAATGGCAAGCCACTTCAGTATTCTTGCCTTGAGAACCCCATAAACAGCATGAACAGGCAAAATGATAGGATATCAAAAGAGGAACTCCCCAGGTCATTAGGTGCCCAATATGCTACTGGGGATCGGTGGAGAAATAAGTCCAGAGAGAATGAAGGGATGGAGCCAAAGCAAAAACAATGTAAAACATTAGATTCTCTTATTTAGTTGGGTTTTATGACTCATCACCAAAGGCATCCTGACACAAGTAAACATCCTCCCCATTTTACTGATGAAGAAACTGAAGCTCAGAAAAGTTGAAGGTGGCTAGACACTAGGATTCAAACCCAGGTAGTCTGACCCCAAAGCCCAAGCACTGAACTGCTACATTATTTTTTCTCTTTGAGAAAACTTCTGCATAATTCAGATGTCCTCCACTTAACATTGGTTTACTCTCTACTTGGGGACTAAATCTAGAATATTAAAAGTAAAGTTTTTCATAAAGAATGAAACTTGGCTTGCTCGGTATAGGGGCTACTGTTTCTGCATGCCCAATCTCTCTCCTCTTTCCTGCTAACGGCCCTCCCGCACACTCCTGCAACACCTACCCTCACCACGTAGCTCAGCTGCCAGTTCAGATTCTTTTCCCCAGTCTCCTCTGGAACCTGTGTCTCCTGCAGGCAGAGTGGGTGGTGTGGTCATCTATGGGAAGCACCACAGAGAGAAGCCCAGAAGCAACTGCAGGAACTCCCAGGTGTCTCTTCTTCCTGAGGCCTGATTGTCCCTCTGTTCTCACAATTCTCTGAGCTCTTGTCATATCCTCCCCACAAATCTCTTTGGGCTTTAAGTTAACCAGACTTGGTTCCTGCTGGTGTTAAGGAAATGTCCCAGCTATACTTCTGGCAATATTCAAAACTCCACTCCTAAGGCCACCTATATATTATATTTCAGTAATTGATGGACTGATAGGGTTTGTGGTTACTTCCATGCACCAGTAAGCCCCAAGAAGATGTCACAGATAGTTCTGCCTGCCTATCTCATGAGTTTCCAGTGTAGCAATATTCAAAACATTCTTTTAGGAGGGATTGTGAAAACATCTGATTTGTTGAAAAGATATCAGATTACCAGAGAATTATGTACTTTACACTTAATAATTAATTTAGTGGGGATATTAGAACTAATTAGTGTTAGGTGTATTCCCCAATGGCTCAGTGGTAAAGAATCCACCTGCAATTCAAGAGCCACAGATGTGAGTTCAATCCTTGGGTTAGGAAGACCCTCTGGAGGAGGGAATGGAAACTCCAGTATTCTTTCCTGGAGAATCCCATGGACAGAGGAACCTGGTGGGCTACAGTCCATAAGATCTCCGGGTAGGACATCACTGAAGTGACTGAGCATGCAAGCACATATTCCTATTTAATTACCCATCCCCAACTCCACTCAATTGAGGACCGGTAAATTTTTCTTACTAGTGTCTCTGCTAAGTTGATTCAGTTGTGTCTCTTTGTGACCCTATGGACTGTAGCTCACCAGGATCCTCTCTCCATAGGATTCTCCAGGGAAGAATACCAGAGTGGGTTGCCATTCCCTTCTCCAAGGGATCTTCCCTACCCAGGGAATGAACTCGTGTCTCTCACATCTCCTGCATTGGTGGGCAGTTTCTTTATCATTAGAGCCACCTTAGAAGCCTCTTTTACTGCTGTTGGGCTGCCGTCTATGGGGTTGTATAGAGTCAGACACGACTGAAGCGACTTAGCAGCAGCAGACAAAGAACTCTAATCCACATTCTAATCTTGTGTTTTTCCTTTCATTATTCTCTCCTCGAGTTTCTGTTGGGAAAATTATAATGGAGAAAGTCTTGTTCAGGCTTCAGAAGCAGGAGAGCAGACTTCTGACCTGCTTCTGACCATCCTAGACACTGGCCAGATTTCATGTCTGCCTGTAAGTATAGCAAGTCAGGCAGCACTTGGGGAAGAAAGATAAGAAAGAGAGTGGGTCTTGGAATTCTTGAGCTCCTAGAGGTCTGGCCAGTCCCTTGGGGTCTTATGAAATCGCATGACTCACAAGGTGAAACAGACAGCATTGTGAAAAAGTTTCAGTAAAACCAGAGTTACATTTTTGTGTGCAAACTGATGGTGATATCAGTTTGTGGCTGGGGATTATAAGCAGCAACCCCTCAAAGTCCAAGCGAAGTCTCACCCATGGGGTGGACACATTGCTTGAGATCCTTTCCCAGTTGGGATTCCAGCTTGCTGTCATTCGGGACTTCCCTGTGCTGTTCAAGTCTGGATGTAGGTCGGCCAATTTGGTGGGGTACACACTGTTACTTCAACAACCTATAAAAACTGAAATAGTTTATGTGCATAAGGCATGGTTTCTTTTGTTAACAAATCCTTTGAAACTAAAATGGAAGCAAAACTTTCAGCAAAGCAGTTTCATGGTCAAAGGTATCAATGATTCCTCTGCTTTCTGTCCTCAGAATACTTAGAGAGACCATTTATCCTGCCCCTAGAGTTTTGGGATGGAATCACTGACTCAACGGACATGAGTTTGAGTAAACTCTGAGAGTTGGTGATGGGAAGCCTGGCATTCTGAAGTCCATGGGGTTACAGAGGGTCGGACATGACTGAGCGACTGAACTGAACCAGAGTTTTGGGATGAAAATAAAGTTTAGCTATGTGTACTGAACCCTTGGAAAATAGCAGGATTTTTTCTCTGAAATACTTTCCTCCTTGCTCCCTCTCCCTGACCATCTTTTACAACTATATATTTCCCTCTTACCTCAAATCTAGGACTAGTGTCAACTTGCCCTAGTCTTTCTCAGCTGTCCAGAGTATGATTTACTGTTGCTCAATTCTTGAGTAGGTCCTGAAAAATTCAGGAAGTTTATTAAGAGCCTCAGCTGTTTCAGGGGAGGAGGGTCAGGATTCCGGATGAAAGAAGAGTGCTGCCACCAGGCTAGATGTCTGGGTGAGCAGGGTTGAGCTCTGACAGCCCATTTAGCTCTCTGATTTGTAGTTGAATTTCCTGCTCTTAAAGATTGTTTATTCAGGGAGCTTGGTGTCCTGTACTGCCCTCTAGCTTCAATAAAGAGCCATCCTAATTCCCCAGAGATTTTAACCAACTTAAAGCTCAGAGTGAAGGGACGGGAATCTCTGTATTTTTTTTCTCTTTCGAAAAACCCCTCTATTTCTTCATAAATTCTTGGGTACAAACTTCAACCTAAGTGGCACAGGCCTTTTAAACTTCCCCCAGCAGCATCCATGCTCTAAGCTGGATTAAAAGTTCTGTTATGCCAACATATTACAGCATTAAGTGAACAAACCATTCTCTACTATAACATTTGATGATATAGTTTCCTATCCAGTCTAACATAAAAGATCCAGATCCTCCTTTAATATGTGTGTTCAGTCACCAAGTCATGTCTGCCTCTGTGTGACCCCATGGACTGTGGCATGCTAGGCCTCTCTGTCCCTCACCATCTCCTGGAGTTCACCCAAGCTCATGTCAACTTTTTAATATTAGGAAATCAATAAGTGATATCTAAAATAGAAATATCAGGAAATATTAGAATCATATTAGTTAGAAATATTGAGGTAACGATCATCAAAAATATCTAAAAGAGCTGAAAATGTTTGCTTCTGAACATTAATTGCTATAATCTTATGGCATTATTTTAATTTTTAAGCTTTTAGCTTCTTGAGTTTTAAGAAAATGAACTTTTAAAAAAACAGCATCTTTTTTTTTTTTTTTTTCTTTTCCTTTGAGGGACTCAGCATTTGTCTCCATAGGTTATATATATGATCTCAAAGTCCTAATTTCTTTTTGATCTCACTCTTTAATGTTAGTAGATTTCCTCAAATATATGATAGTCATGGTTATTATTTCATACGGAAGCATGTGGCACTGACTGTCAAAAAAAAAGCTGATTGTAAGCTCTGTGTGTAGGACAGAGGCTTTTAGAGAGGTATGCTGAACTGTTGAATAACTGTAATGGGCTTCTTCATTAGATAATATCTTCATAATGATAATATCTTTAGGGGTTTCCTCCCTGGACTGATCTTTTTCCAATGTGACCTTGGTGCTTCTCAAGAGGTGAGACACTGTTTTCACTCAGCTGAATCTGTTAGACCTTGACACTGTTTTGACCAATAGAATAAGTGGAAGTGATGCTGGGCCAGTTCTGGGCTTGGTCTTCAGCCTTGCACTCTGCTTCCTATGTCTGGAAGCCATTCTCCACGTAAGAAGTACAACTCTCCAGTGGCCACTCTGCCTTGAGAAGCCCAAGTCATGAGGAGAATGAGAGTCTTTAGGAAGAAAGATACACACACACACACACACACACACACACGAAAGCAAGACTGAGAGAGAGGCCAAGGATCACTTAGGTGCCAGAACATGAGTGATGGAGTTGTCTTGACAGTGGTTCCTCCCAATTTAGCTACTTCAGCAGATACTGTAAGGTTCAGAGATAGAACAATCAGTCAAGTCTTTCCTTAATTCCTGACACATAAAATTGTAGCAAAACAAAATGGTTGTTTTAAACCATTAAATGTGGGCTGTGCTGTAATCTATATTCAGAAGGGAACTCAAAACCTGGAGCTTCTCCCTAAGGGGCAAAGGGCTTGAGCCTCACATCAGGCAGCACAGTTTTTAAGATCTGCACCTGAGAGATGAGCCCTTCAAACATCTAGGTTTGAAAGCAAATGGGTTTGCATTCCAAGATCAGCGAGGCTCTAATGAACTGAGAAATGGTTTTTATTATAACAAACAACAGAAAAGTATAAAATTGGATCACTTAGGTGCCAGAACATGAGTGATGGAGATGTCTTGACAGTGGGTCCTCCCAATTTAGCTACTTCAGCAGATACTGTAAGGTTCAGAGATAGAACAATCAGTCAAGTCTGTCCTTAATTCCTGACACATAAAATTGTAGCAAAACAAAATGGTTGTTTTAAACCATTAAATGTGGGCTGTGCTGTAATCTATATTCAGAAGGGAACTCAAAACCTGGAGCTTCTCCCTAAGGGGCAAAGGGCTTGAGCCTCACATCAGGCAGCACAGTTTTTAAGATCTGCACCTGAGAGATGAGCCCTTCAAACATCTAGGTTTGAAAGCAAATGGGTTTGCATTCCAAGATCAGCGAGGCTCTAATGAACTGAGAAATGGTTTTTATTATAACAAACAACAGAAAAGTATAAAATTGGATCACTTAGGTGCCAGAACATGAGTGATGGAGATGTCTTGACAGTGGGTCCTCCCAATTTAGCTACTTCAGCAGATACTGTAAGGTTCAGAGATAGAACAATCAGTCAAGTCTGTCCTTAATTCCTGACACATAAAATTGTAGCAAAACAAAATGGTTGTTTTAAACCATTAAATGTGGGCTGTGCTGTAACCTATAAGCAGAAGGGAACGCAAAACCTGGAGCTTCTCCCTAAGGGGCAAAGGGCTTGAGCCTCACATCAGGCAGCACAGTTTTTAAGATCTGCACCTGAGAGATGAGCCCTTCAAATATCTAGGTTTGAAAGCGAATGGGTTTGCATTCCAAGATCAGCGAGGCTCTAATGAACTGAGAAATGGTTTTTATTGTAACAAACGACAAAAAAGTATAAAATTGGTCTTTTTTTTTTTTTTTACATTCCAAAAGGCATAACTGAAGCTTCCATTGAATTTTTGTCAGAAAATACTTGAGGTTGGCCTGTTGAATTACCTCACAATAAAAAAACAGATCCTCTAAACCGAAGACAGGTGCAGTCCTCATTGTTATTAATTTTTTCCCCTGGTTTGACCCTCAACTCTTCTTCAGCATGAAAGCTATCTGGCTCTAAATTGGACCAGAGAAATTTTTAAATCAAATATTGAAGGTGTAATTTCTTGGGGGAGGAACAAAGCAATAGATTGCAAAATCAAGTCTAGAAACAGAATTTCAGGGAAACAATGAGTAGGAGAGTTGTGGCATCTGAGAGTTGTGGAAAAGAGTATGAAAGGTAATGGCATTCTTGGAGAAATCTTGTTGGGTGAACTCCAAGGGCAACAAAAGTACATTCAATGACTTGAGGTAAGTTGATTAGGAAAGACTTGGGTGTGAGGTCAGGTCCCTGGAGCTGTGCAACCAAGAAATGTGAAAGCCCAGTTAAAGGGGAGTTTGGTGACTGGGAGATTCAGTGATCATTAAATGAAAAGGCAGGATTAACTTAAAGGTATAAAGGAATAAAGGTATAAAGGAAGTTTACAAATTCTAGATAATTCTCCAACTTGTGAGGAATTCCAAGTTTTGTGATGAGTAAGAAATTCTCTGGCAGCAAGCAACTCAAAGAGGAAAAAAAATAATCAAATAACTATAGCCAAGCATAAGGGAAGCAATATGGGGATAGTACTTGAGGACATAGGCTTTCTCATCAGATATTCTGGGATTTTGGTCTTTGTTTCTCCCTGGCTGGTCATGCAATTTTGGGCAAGTTATTTTTTCCGAGCCTCAGCTTTCTTATCTTCAAAAGTGAGATAATGAAATGTAAATCATAGGGCTATTCTGAAAATTCAATGAGAAATTATTTGTTAAGCACCTAGCAGGTGCCTGGTATATAGTAAGGCTTCCCTGGTGTCTCAGACAGTAAAGAATCTGCCTTCAATGCGGGAGACCTGGGTTTGATCCCTGGGTTGGGAAGATCCCCTGTAGTAGGAAATGGCAACCCACTCCAGTACTCTTGCCTGAAGAATTCCCATGGACAGGGGAGCCTGGTGGGCTACAGTCCATGGGGTCCCAAAGAATCTGACATGACTGAATGACTAAGCTTAGCATAGCATAGGTACATAATAAACAGTAGCTGCTGCCATCACCAACACTATTATCTTCATTGAGGCAGATCTGGGTTGCTGTCCACAAATTTGTCATGCTCCTTTCCCATAGGGAACTTTTTCTGGAAAGTGGCTGCCCAAACAGGGACTACATTTCCCAACCACTCTTACATTCAAGTGAGACCATGTGACCAAGTTCTGGCCAATGGAATGCCATGTGTAATAATGTACATCACTTCCAGGCTGGTCTATGAACCTTTCCTGGGTAATCTGCCTTCACACTTTCCTCCTCTACAAGCTGTGTGTCAGAGGCCAGTATGACCTTGGAAACCATGTGTTGACAATGTGAATCCTTTATTAGTCTGGTTCCTGAATGACTGTGTGGAACAAAGATCTCAGGGTTTATCTTCTACAGCAGTTAGCGTTACCTTAACAACACAGATGACATCATTATGGCTCAGGTTTGCAGTAGCCTGGTCAAGTCCAAGCTCAAGAATAATCCTTGGAGAAACCATCCAGGAAGAATCTTAAATTGAAATATACCAAGATGGCAAAGAAAGGGGATGTCACTCAGCTCTGAAGACAAATTATGGCTGCTCTTTATACTTTAAAAATACTGATCACATTTGGTGTTTTGTCCTGAGATTTCTTTACATTGTGTTCTAAACTGCTGACTGGATATTTGTGTGGAGGATCTCTCACTACAGACAACCCTCAGCAGAGGGAAGTGAGGAAGAGGCCATGGCCTTTGCAGGGGAAAACCCAGTTTCCTTGGGTGTTGGAGCATTCATTGTTAGTGACTGATGCCAGGAAACTTTGATTCTTGCACTCCTTCTTGACTGGTTTAATTCCAAGACACAGCAAGTCTTTCTACTACTCTATTGAGGGTTCAAGTTATTTAAAAAATTGAACAACTTTTAAAAATGTTAGGTGTTCAGATTTCATATCTAGCATCTAGACAGGCAAGATTATCTCAAGAAAAACCCAGTGGCTGGGAAGTCCAAGCCATTCAAAGACATGCATTGTTTTCCCTCTCTTGTTATTTGTAGCAGCTGTTCTGTCCTCTTTTTAACCCCATTCCTCTCATTTATCATCTCTTCTCAGAGTCATTTTTAATGCAGCTTTCACTTATGGGCTCTGAGTGAGACGGTGAGGAAGAAAACCACTTTTAGAAAACAATTGTTGTCAGTTCTTTTGAGTTACATGACCAGGAAGAAGTAAAAAGCATCAGGGGATACTCAAGAACTAATCAGAAGTGTAAGGGACTTGAATGCTGTGGTGTATCATGGTTGAAAAACAATGACAAAATGGTACTCCTTTGGATTTTTCTCTCTAATAAGTCATCTTGACCCAGTGTGAGAATTATGGTCTGGCAGGTGACAGATTCTTTAAGATAACCCCTAACGACCACACTCTTGTACAACGACCTCCCCTCGAGCGTGGGAGAGACCAGTGTATTGGATGGGCTATCACCCTTGTGATTAGTTGACTCTGAGTTAGTCAAGGACTTCCCTAGTGGCTCATATGGTAAAGAGTCAAAAGGGAGATTGTCCTGTGTGGGTCTGAACTAAAAATATGTACCTTTAAAAAAAGATTAAAGCAACAAAGACCTTCCCCGATGGCTGGAGAAAGCAGGTTGGGAACTACCCATGGAGTCCACATGATCAGGACCCTCCCAGGGAGCAGCCTCCACGAGCTGAGTGGTCCCTGACCACCAGCCAGAAAGAGAGTAGGGAACTTCCTGCCAACATCCTGGATGAAACTGAAAGAGGACCTTGCTTTCCAGATGTGGACACAGAGCTAGTCACACCTTGAATTCAGCCCTGTGAAATCCTGACCACAGAACACAGTTAGACTGTAGCCAGGCTTAGCCAGTTGACACATCAAAAATCATCAGATATATCCATCCTTGACAGTTTCTCTGTCTATAAACTATCATTCTATCTATCAAAATTCATTATTGCATACCTATACTTCCAACTCCAATCTTGTGTTTAAGATTTATTTTAGCCTTCTTCCTTTGCATATTTAAAAATTCCTTCCAGAGAGTAAGAAATATGGCTCATATTACCCTCAGTATGCTTATCTGTTCAGCTGATTGAGTTATCTGTTGGCAATAACCGATCTCCACACCTTCCATTCACCTGTACTTGCTCTCTCCTCCTCGCTGTCTAGATTCCCAGGCTGCTGGCCGGGCAAGCACTGCACTCCTCACTGACTCTTCCTTGGATGCTGAGGTCTTTGCACACAAAAGGGAAGAGGAAGAAATGAAAGATGGAATTGGAAGGGAGGATGGGAACTGTGACAGGGAAGGAAGGATATTAGTTTGAAGTATTTTTACATTTTTTTTTTTTTTTGTGCCATGCCATGTAGCATGTGGATCTTAGTTCCTCCAACAGGGTTTTAACCCATGCCCCTTGCAGTAGAAGCACAGAGTCTTAACCACTGGACCACCAGGGAAATCCCATTTGAATTATTTTAAAGTTCTTCCCCCACACACACTTTCTTGCTTTCAGTCTCCCTTTATTCAACCAGAGGCGTCCATTGCCTTCGGAAAAGTCAGATTTTTAAATCAGGAATGCAAAGAGGTGAAAACAAGTCCATATTCAACCTTTGGCTCCCTATATGAGAAAATTTGAGTCCACAGTAACACAAAAAATCTTTAAATTTTGGCTTTATCCAGAGAACAGTGTTTTCTAAATTCCAGATGCTCCCTTAAAACATGAAGACCCTAAATTGGTTGACTACGTTAAAGTATATAGAGGAGAGAGCTGATAGCATGTAAGGGATGCTCCTGCCAAACAGAGAGAGAAAGTGGAAAATCTTCTATAGGGAAGAAGGAGTTATGAAAGGATGGAGGATAGGGTGAAGTTGCTACCTGAAGCCTCATCCTGGGGAGACTTTTTGGAAAAAAGGAGAATCAGATAGTTGAGGGAAGAGCTTGAAGCAGAGGAGTGTTCCTCCTGCATCCTCACGGCAAGTGCAGTAGAACGGGATGGCAGTAAGGCATACTTAGGGAGAAGGAGGCCTGGGAACAAGCCCTCTGCTCTCTATGGCTTGTAGCTGGCACAAAGGGACCCAGACGTTCTGACGCTGTCTCTTATACACATCTAAGTTTATTAAGAGCCTCAGCTGTTTCAGGGGAGGAGGGTCAGGATTCCGGATGGAAGAAGAGTGCTGCCACCAGGCTAGATGTCTGGGTGAGCAGGGTTGAGCTCTGACAGCCCATTTAGCTCTCTGATTTGTAGTTGAATTTCCTGCTCTTAAAGATTGTTTATTCAGGGAGCTTGGTGTCCTGTACTAATGACTAGAGCAAAGGGCAAGGGTCTTCTCAGGTGAGGAAAGCAGGCAGCCTTCCCAGGGTGGCGACAGAGCAAGAGTGGCAGCCACACCTCAGGGAAGCCTTGGCACCAGGGAAAGCTAAGAAGGGCCCCAGAAGGAAGGACCACTCCCCACCATGCTGAGAGCACAGCTCCAGACCAAAACAGCCAAGGCTCCCTGCAGGGCAACAAGAGGGCAGACAGAGCCCAAGTCCAGAGAGGCTGGGACTAAGACACGGAGCAGAGCGTGATGGGTATAGTAGAGGATCTTTATCCAGCCCCGTGAGGCGATTTCAGTTTATCCCAGGATATCATCTTGATGTGGATGGGACGGGGTGAGGGAAGTCCTCTTAAGGCCTCAAGAATCCATTCTGTTCACACTTAGAAAAGCTATTGAGCCAAAAGAAATTGAGTTGATCACAGAATTTTTAAAATTAAAAATCCTATTTGTCATCTCCTGTTTCCAGCACCCTACTGCTCTACCACCAGCCCCAAGGAATCAGAGAATGAAATTGCAGGAGTAATTGGAGATTGATAACAGAAAAATAAAAGACAGTATATTTTAGTTTTAGTGGACACACATGGACCTTACCATATTACTAAACAGTTGCATACCTCAGATCCTGCCTTGGGGAGTGAAAGCCATATGGACACCGTGTTGTTCTGTACTGGAACCACACGCTTAAGTGCACCGGTTGGAATTCCTTTGGCCTGGCTTTCACTGATTCAGCAAATTACTTAGGAGAGGATGATCCATTGTCAAAGAGATGATTCTTGCAGGGAATGCACGTCTGGCAGACATAGCCCTCAATTTGCAGATTGTTGCGGTATCTGTGGTAACAAGGATTCTGTATCTTTTTCCAATTTAAGAAAATTTCTTGCAGTTCTCTGGAATGATGATATGTGGTTCTTGACATCTGAATGAACTGATATAATTCTTACAGTATGCTGCCTATGGTGGGTGTTTTGTATTGAATTGCTTTACAATTTTCAAGGTGAACTTAACATCTTGGGATTACTGGTGAATCTGCTTTACATTCCAGAGAACTTTCCCTAATATAGGTGAACATTTTGGTTACTTCCTGGTTGTTCCTACAATGGTAATTTCCATGTGCAAAATGTGAAGCCATCCCTTCAGGGGTGATACGCAATCTTCCTTCCATATGTTGTGATGGTTTGTGAAGAATGCTATCCTTACCATGAACATCTAGACCAATCCTATGGATGTTTCCTTATTATTTCAAAAACTACAGAGAAAAAGGAATTAATAAGTGATTGGGCAAGTCCCTGGCACCTTAGCAATGCCTAATAATAAGTAAAAGCAATGACAGAGGTGAATATTGCCCTGTGCTTAAGAAAAGTCAAGTCTGCTGCCCTATCAAACTGACCGCCTAAGTCTAAATAGAAGAAGTAAAAAATTGAAGTGGAAAATTGTAATGGATTCCTTCCCTCACAGATCTAAAATAAAATTACCTCTTAGGAACTAGTCTTTTAATTAACTACTAAAATACTGTAGGTTTAATCTTTTAATAAAGTAAGTACTGTTACTGGAAGACGTCTTAGTAGATGAATCACCTGAAACTTCATTTCCACTTGTGAGAATAAAAAAAGTGGTAAGTAGTTTTATTAACTTCCTGTTGTGTTTGTCTCTTGCCAAATTCAGTTTCACTAAATATGAGCTCATTTGTCCTTTTTGATATTTTCTTTAAAGGCTTTAATTTTAAGAGCTGAAATCATCTTGAAGAAGATAAAGGAAATACTGGATAAAAAGATGAAGGCTTTAAGAAGGAAGGGAAAAAACTCTGTTTCCTTGGAGCAGACTTTGTTATTCAGAGTGTTTATGAAAAAATGATAAACACCATGGCAATAAGACAAATAATGATTTGCACTCTAAAGGCCATTCCATGTAGTCATGTATTAAACTATAAAAGAAAAGAAATTAATACAATTTTCCCTTGGAAAAGCTTAAGAGGCAGAGGGAGTAAGGTCAGAATCTATTAGATAGCTCAATGGAAAAATACAGAAGGTATGAAAATATTCTGAATTTTGCTGCATACCATGAGATCCACAGCAGGGTAAAACAGAGGAGAGAGAGGAGAAAGTTCTGGGCAACCAGGTCTGAGGAAGGGACAGAATGTGTTCTCTCCACAGTGGTTAGAAGGAGTTAGACTCACTCTACAGGAGGGTTGCATGTGAAACTGTGTGATCTCAGCGGGCTGTTGCTACCACTGGCTCCTGCTCTTCACTCTCCTAATCTTCTTTCACCTCATGTTTTCACCAGTGAGTAAGAAAAAAAAAAGATAACTACTTCTTGGTGAGCATGTATCATACACCTGACACCATTCTAAATGTTTTACTTTCCTCAGATAAGACAGTCTATTAAGATGTGGACATGTTAAAAAGTAATTGATGACTGTGAATTCATATAGGGTCTTTTCTCCATTGATTGGTGAATGGAGAAAATGGGGTGCACAATGAGCTCTAACTTCAGGTCTTGGATTGTTCAGGTCTGAGGTCGTTTATCAACTTTGCTGCCCAAGAGACTTGAACTCTAGGGTTTACTGTTTCTTGGTGTGGTAAGAGCATTTGACAGAGGGCCAAGAAATGAAACATCTCATATGACCACGACCACTGTTAGGAGGGTGAGACAGAGATGGTTAGGTGTCTGCAGTTGTTAGGAGTGGCTGCCCAGCCATGGTCCTGCTACATTTCCTTGACCACTTTGTATCTGGGTGGGGCCACTTGTCCATTGTCGTGAGCGGATGTGACACTTTCAAATTGCTGTGGTTAAAAAGCATGGCTATTTTCTCTATCCTCTCTCGCGCAGCAGGATCTTGATGCCTGGGGTGACTTGGGAACCCTGTGTGAAGATGGCAGAGGTTCCAAAGCCCAAGTTCCTGGTAAATTCTTTCGCAGAGCAGAGACCCTCTTCCCACATCCCTTCCAGTCCATAGCTACCTTCGCACACTAAACAGAAGCACCTGTTTTATTTTATACATGATATAAACACACATAAATAACAAGTGCTTTAGCACTGAGATGTCTGGGTTTACTTCTTGCAACAGTTACGGTTACTCTAACTAAGGAAGACTGTTGTGAATTATTAAATTATAAAAGTTTATGTTAGTTTTCTTAACAACAGAAAATTTGATATCGAAAGAGGGAAGATAGAAAGAGTTCCATTTAAGATGAATTCAAGGCAAATTTTTAGAATTTATAGCAAAAAAACCCAAAAGTAAGTTTGATTTTTTTTCTTGGAAAACTAGCATGTAAGTATTTAATAATTTCAAAGAAAAGCAGGTAGAATTTGAGACTGCAAACCAATAGACAGAAAAATAACTTTCATTTCCATAGTGTTTTATAATTATATTTTTTCCCTTAATTTATTTAATGCTTACAGTAACTCAGGAAAGTTCATATGGCAATAATAATGATGGTTATGAAAAATAGCAGTAAAGGTTTTGAGTGTTCTGTTCCATGTTTTGCTTTGAGCCTTACATATACATCTTATTTAATTATGACAACACCACCCCAGAGATTGGCATTGTAATTATCCCTATTTTAAAAATGAGAAAATTGAGACCTAGGGATATTGAAGGCCAAGTTAAATGTCACGTCCTAGTAAGTGGTGAAGTCAGGAACCTTACCAGAGGCTGCCTGTGAAGGCTGTGCCCTTTACCTCCTTGTCATGCCAACTTCCACCTTGTGCCTGGCGTGGTTGCCACTTGCGGAGGAGGCTGTTATGACCCAGCGAGTTGAAATGAGTAGCTTGGTCCAAACTGCCAGGGTTTGTCAGAGTCAGATTTTCTGCCTCTGCCTCCTTGAGTACTCTTTCAACTTGGAATACCATAAATTAAAGCAAACACTAACTTTATGGGGCAGAGAGTCAATATTTTTAGAGTGTTTATAGAAAGGAAGTAATTTTGGCCTGGCAAAAGAGCAGACTGAAGGTAGTTTTACATTCCTGTTTCAAAAAGAATCTTTTAAATTGGGAAAATTCCCATGGTGCTGGATCTGTCTGTGGGAGATTCAGGGAGAGCAACCCCTTCTGTTCCCTCTCCAGTCCTTTTAGAAGCAAATTTTGTAGATTATCTCACTGGGCTGGCTGCCTTTCTGAGTCTGATGCACAAAATTCCTTGGTATTTGGCAAATTTTGACTGGCAAGAAAGCATCTCGGTGGTTAGCTTTTGTGTCTGACCCTTGCCGGAATTTAAGGCCAGTTTCAATCTCCCACCTGTCTCCATTCTGACACCACAGAAGTGCAGTCAGGAGGAGAGGAGCCAAGGTGGGCTGGACTGCATAATGGTTAGCAGGACTCCAGAGTCACCCTTACTGGGTTCAAGGCCCCCCTCCATCATGCTCTGGTAAGTGACCTTGAACTCTATGCCTTAGTTTCCTCATCTGTAAAATGGGTATCTTAGTCAATCTGGGCTGCTATGACAAAGTACTATAAACTAGGTAGCTCATATGCAACAGAAGTTTGTTTCTCACAGTTCTAGAGGCTGGAAGTGCAAGATTAGGGAGTCAGCATGGTTGGGTACTGGGGATGGTTCTCCTCTGGGTTGCAGACTGCTGTTTTTCATTGCATCCTCACAAAACAGAAAGAAGGAGAGAGAGGTCTCTGGGTTCTCTTTTATGACACAAGTCTCATTCATGAGGCCTCCACCCTTATGACCTAATCATCTCTCCAAGTGCCCACCTTCTAGTACTGTCACATTAGTGGTTAGGATTTTAACATGTGAATTTTGGGGAAATGCAAACATTCAGTCCATTGCAATGGGAATAAGGGTTTTACTTTATGTGGACAGACAACACAATGCATATCAAAGGCATAGGCTTTGAACTGATTCACACTAAGTGCTCAGTAAAATTTAGTTATAAAAGAAACTGTCTGAACAAGGACAAAGTGTCTAAGGAAAGAAGCGCAACAGAAGCTTCTTGTTTATTGGGAATTGTCGAGTCGTATTTTCACCCATGCCTGCGAATTCTGGATTTGGCCTGGCAACAGAGGTTTGAAGGAACCAGTATCCAGTGGGTTTTGAAGAAACAGGCCCCACATCTAAGATGTAGAGTTTGGCTTCAGAGCTCCCAGGAAGTAGCAGGATCCTTGGACAGGACTGTTCATTAAAATGCAGTTCCGAATACCCCTCCCTCATTCTGGAAAAGAGCCAACAGGTGGCTCTTGGGGAATGTTTCACACTAACTTGTGAGTCCTTTTTTCAGTTTTATTCTCATGTTTTTCTGCTCAGAATTTAAAAAAAAAATCCTGCTGTGGTCATTTTGATTTCACCATGGGGATTTATTTTGAGGGGAGAGGGAATGTCAAGCTAGTCCATTCAATATCCAGTTAGTGGAGGAAACCAGCTGCTTCTCAAGGCAAAGGAAGAACAAGCTCCGTGTCCACCTCCTCTTCTCAATTATCTCTTATCCCATGGCTGCCCGGGAGGAATGTGTGAGAGTCTCCAGGAAATAGGATACTCAGTGGGCCCTGGAGCTGAAGGCAGAAACAAGCAGATCAGACAAGGTTGATGGGCTGGTGGGTCAAGAAAGGCGGAGGGAAGTGAGGGATGGGGCCATATGGCTTTGTCTGAGAGCAGTTGACAAGTAGGCTGCTCATGGCCTAGGAGAGTGCTATTTCCAAGAAAGGAAGGGCAAGAGGAGGTGGTGAGCTTCTCTGTCCTGGAGTGCGGCCCACTTCCAGCAGGTCTTCTCTTATTCCCCATTCCGCTTCTTGCTTCTACTTCTAGAAATTCAAGTCCTTGGGCCTTCTTTGTATTTCTGCTTGGCTAATGAGTTTCAGTGGACTTCCCAGATGGCTGAGTGGTGAAGAATCTGTCTGCCAAGCAGGAGACATGGGTTCGATCCCTGGGTCAGGAAAATCCCTTGGAGAAGGAAATGACAACACATTCTAGTATTCTTACCTGGAAAATCCCATGGACAAAGGGGCCTGGTGGGCTACAGTCCATGGGGTCGAAAAGAGTGGGACACAGCGACTAAACAACAACAACGAGTTTCAACAACAGTTCAGAGTCTCTGGGCCCTTTCATTGGACTTTCTCCTAGGCTCATCATCAAGGTCGGACCCCATCAACTATTCTTGTTTTCAAGTGTATAAATTATAAATCACCTTCGTGAGGACAGAGCACTGGAGCTCCAGGATTGTCCTTTCCTGTGATCTTGTCATCACTGCAGTGAAAACCATGGTGCAGCCCCAGCTCCTCACTCAGGACTGAGGACCCGGCCCCTCAACCTCTGGAGGTATTGGCTACTGATGGTTCACAGCTGAATCCATCTGTAAACATTGCCTTTGGTCCAAAGCACGGGTTCTTAATGGGGACAGTTTGGTCCCCCAGGGCATTTGGTGATGTCTGGAGACATTTTTGGTCACCAAAACAGAAGAATGGGATGTGACTAGTGTCTAGTGGGTAGAGGATGGGAATTTTGAAGGCTGGAGCAGTGATCATAAAAGCCTCAAGTGGAGGATGTCAAAAGCAGCTAAATACTAATAGAAGGACTTGTGTCCCTGATGATTATTGGGCTGCCTCTAAGATCATGGTATCTGGTAAATAGATGGGGAAAATGTGGGAAAAGTGTCAGATTTTAATTTCTTGGGCTTCAAAATCAACGTGGACTTTGACTGAAGCCATGAAATTAAAAGATGCTTGCTCCTTGGAAGAACAGCTATGACAAACCTAGACAGTGTATTAAAAAACAGAGACATCACTTTGCTGACCAAGGTCCATTTAGTCAAGGTTATGGTTTTTCCAGTAGTCATGTATGGATGTGAGAGTTGGACCATAAAGAAGGCTGAGCACTGAAGAATTGAGACTTTTGAACTGTTGTGCTGGAGAATACTCTTGAGAGTCCCTTGGACAGCAAGGAGATCAAACCAGTCATTCCTAAAGGAAATTAACCCTGAATATTCATTGAAAGGGCTGAAGCTGAAGCTCCAATACTTTGGCCTCCTGATGCAAATAGCTGACTCAGTGGAAAAGACCCTGATGCTGGGAAAGATTGAGGGCAAGAGGAAAATGGGGTGACAGAGGATGAGATGGTTGGATGACATCATTGACTCAGTGGACATGAGTTTGAGCAAACTCAGGGAGATAGTGAAGGACAGGGCAGCCTCACATGTTACAGTTCATGGGGTCGCAACTTAGCGACTGAACAACAACAACATACAACTCTGGGCTAATTTTTAGGACTGTTACATAAGAGAGAGCTCTCTGTTATAGCAGCTAACCCAATCCAAGCATTCCTGCGTGCCTGCTAAGTCACTTCAGTCGTGTCTGACTCTTTATGACCCTAGGGACTGTAGTCCATCAGGCTCCTCTGTCCATGGAATTCTCCAGGCAAGAATACTGGAGTGAATAGCCATTCCCTTCTCCAGGGGATCTTCCTGACCTAGGGATTGAACCCAGGTTTCCTGCATTACAGGCAGATTCTTTACTGTCTGAGCCACCAGGAAAGCTCTGTGATTAAATTCCATGCTAAGTTGCTTCAGCTGTGTCTGACTCTGTGCCACCCTATGGGCTGCAACCAACCAGGCACCTCTGTCCATGGGATTCTCCAGGGAAGAATACTGGAGCAAGTTGCCATGCCCTCCTCCAGGGAATCTTCCCAACCCAAGGGTCAAACCTGCAGCTCCTGCATTGCAGGCAGACTCTTGACTGCTGAGCCACTGGGGAAACCCAACCCAGGCACACCTTGGAGATATTGTGGGTTCAGTTCCAAACCACAACAATAAAGTAAGTATCTCAATAAAGCAAGTCACCTGAATTTTTGGTCTCTCAGTGCATAGAAAAATTATGTTTATGGTATACTGTTGTCTATTATGTGTGCAATAGTATTCTGAAAAAACTGTGTAGAGACCTTATATTTTATTACTAAAAAAGTGCTAAACTTCATCTGAGTTTTCAGCAAGTCTTAATCTTTTTGCTGGTGGAGTGTCCTGTCTCGATATTGATGGTGGCTGACTGATAAGAGTGGTCGTTGCCAAAGGTTGGGTGGTTGTGGCAGTTTCTTAAATAAGACAACAATTTTCTTGATGCCCCCAATTACAATAGTAACATCACAGATCACTGATCATAGATCACTATAGCAAATACAAAAGTGAAAAATTTGAAATATTATGAGAATGACAAAACTGTGACACAGAGACACCAAGTGAGTGAATACTGTTGGAAATAATGGCACCAATAGGGTTTCCACAAGCCTTCAATTTCTAGGAAAGGCAGTATCTGCAAAGCATGAAAAAAACAGAGCAATTAAGGTCTGCCTATATGTAAGTTATATACATCCTTAGCACAATAAAATGATGATAATAGAGGCTATAAAAAGTGAATTATTTTTAGTGACATTTCATTAATCACATTTTATTTTATTATTTTATTTACAATATTTATTTATTGGCTGTCTTGGGTCTTAGTTGTGGCCTATGGGATCTAGCTCCCTGATCATGGATCGAACCCAGGCCCCCTGCATTGGGAGCATGGAGTCTTAACCACTACACCACCAGTGAAATCCCTCATTAATCACACTTTGAACTTACATTCTCAAAATCAACCACATGATTTTATGATTGAATCCTAATAGGTTTATCCAGTAATAGAGAATGAAATTTCCACTCAGTTTCAGGCAAACAGGGGAGGGCAGAAAGCTTTTTTGTGACTTTTGTCTCTATGTGTGTGTGTGTGTTGTTTCTTACTTGCCCTCAGCTTCAAATATTCCCTATGCCAAGGTGGCAGTTTTCGGGGTAGCATATTCTGATCCCCCAGCTTCCCAGGTGGCGCTAGTGGTAAAGAACCCGACTGCCAGTGCAGGAGACCTAAGAGAAGTTGGTTCAGTCCCTGGGTGGGGAAGATTCTGGAGGAAGGCATGGTATCCCGCTCGAGTATTCTTGCCTGGAGAATCCCATGGACAGAAGAGCCTGGTAGGCTACGGTCCATGGGGTCTCAAAGAATGGGACACGATTGAGCGACTTAGCATGCACACAGGCACGCATTCTGATCTCCTTCATAGCCCAGGGGGCAGGAGATGAATGGGATCCTAGTTGTTATGCTACCTTGTAGGCTTTGTCCTTCGGCCCTATCCTTCTTCCTTAACACCATCCTGCTACTTTCTTAGGCCTTTTCATGACCCTACTGGATCCTCTAGTCTCTCTGTTACTCATGAAACTTTAGTTTCATTTTCTCTTGCTAACAGCCTCAAATATTCTAGTATTTAAATAAGTTTAAAATGTTAAGAGGGAAACTGGCTCATCTTGATGGACCAGGCTAAGTCAGGTTATGCTTATTAACTGCCTCATGGATTTACTGCCTTTGGGTCAATGATCACCTGGCCAAGGATTTTGTACCTGTTCCCCTGACTCCATCCTGTCATCTCCCTGAACACAGGCCAAAGGAAGGGCAATATTAGCTTAGAAGAGGAAGTTGGGCACTTCTAATGATATGTACAGTTCCCACAGAAAGCATTCCTATTTGTCAGAAATCCAACTCCATTGTGTCAGGAAGAAACTGCTTATTAAAGAGTCTGCCTTGAAAGTTTTATGCAGTTCTGTGAGATCTTAATTTAGTTGAAGACGATCTTTCTTGATTTTGCATGTATTTATTGACTTCAGAGGAGATTTTGATATAAATTCCAGATCTCTGTTAAGTATGCAGGAATCCTACAAGGGGAAGCAGGGTCAGTCAGCCTCTCAGTATTTTAAGAATGTGGAATGTTGAATGGGAACAGTGTCAGAGTTAAGAAATTGCACATTTCAGGGATAATAAGAGTCATCTCATGGGGGTTATCATAGTGATTAAATGAAGTGACCCAGATAATGCACCTGGCATTTAATAGACAATCAATCCATGCTGGTTGTTAGTATTCCTTGTGGACTCAAAAGTATTGAAATTTTGAAAGCAGTTATCTTTGAGTGGTTTGGTTTTTCTGCTTTCATTGTTTTATTTGGTCAATTTCTGCCATGGAAAAGAACAATTCCTCTTATCATTGAGATATAATTATCCAATATCCAAATCCAATATCCAAAGGAAGCTTCAGCATTCTAAAAGCTTTTAAGTTGCCCTTAGGTACTTAACCTTTATTACTGGGTGCTTCCAGTAAAGTATGATTAGTGATGCCTCATTAAATTATTTTAAAGAGAGATAGTATGTGCAAACTTGAATATAACTGAGAGAAACACATTTTGTTTTAGCAGAAAATACGGGCATCAGTCAACCTCACATTCTACTTTGAAATTACAAAATGCATAATATTATATGGCTATTTAAAGAAATGAAGTTGAGGAAAAGGAATCTTTTCCTCTACCCTTTTAGGTTTAATTATTGAGGTTTGTGAATTAAAGTGACAAAAGATGGGTCAGCAAGAGAAAATATATATAAAATCATTTTTAAAAAATTTTTATTTGTTTTAATTTTTGTCTGTGCCGGGAACTCATTGCTGTATGTGGGCTTTCTCTAGTTGTGGAGAGCGGGGTCTACCCTCTAATGGTGTGTGGGCTTCTCATTGTGGTGGCTTCTCTTGTTGCAGAGCACAAGCTCTAGGGTGCATGCTCAGCAGTTGATGCATGTGGGACCTTCCCAGACCAGGGATCGAACCTGTGTCCCCCGTATTGCAAGGCAGATTCTTAACCACGGACCATGAAGGAAGCCCTCATTTTTAATTTTATAGACAGTGGGTTTCTATAGGAAAAAGTAAAAACCCAAAGGAGTTCATGTACTGTTTTAACAAAGGGTGATACATTGTGGAAAAGTGACAAGACAAAGGAAAGGGGATTTAGGTTCCCAGGGCAGTAATTTGTGGGGAGGTAAACGAAGATCATGGCATCTGGTCCCATCACTTCATGGGAAATAGATGGGGAAACAGTGGAAACAGTGCCAGACTTTATTTTTTTGGG
>SJYT01010963.1:93808-104482 GCA_006410635.1 Cephalophus harveyi
GCAGTCCAAGGGACTCTCAAGAGTCTTCTCCAACACCACACTTCAAAAGCATCAATTCTTCGGCGATCAGCCTTCTTCACAGTCCAACTCTCACATCCATACATGACCACAGGAAAAACCATAGCCTTGACTAGACGGACCTTAGTCGGCAAAGTAATGTCTCTGCTTTTGAAAATGCTATCTAGGTTGGACATAACTTTTCTTCCAAGGAGTAAGCGTCTTCTAATTTCATGGCTGCAGTCACCATCAGCAGTGATTTTGGAGCCCAAAAAAATAAAGTCTGGCACTGTTTCCACTGTTTCCCCATCTATTTCCCATGAAGTGATGGGACCAGATGCCATGATCTTCGTTTTCTGAATGTTGAGCTTTAAGCCAACTTTTTCACTCTCCTCTTTCACTTTCATCAAGAGGCCTTTTAGCTCCTCTTCACTTTCTGCCATAAGGGTGGTGTCATCTGCATATCTGAGGTTAGACTCTGTATTTCTTCAAGTTGTTTTCACCTAAGACTCAGAACAGATAATGACTCAACAAACCAGTATGTTTTACTCATACAATTGTTCTCCTAATCTATGTTAATGAAACTATATATCTGCTTGGAAACTTGTGTTTCTCCAAAATTCATGCCAATCCTTTCATGACCTAGGATGATTTATCTTGTGCCAATGTTATCTCAAAATGCATGTTATGGGTGAGGTGCCACTCTCTGAGTTTTGAGACATTTCCTTTCTCTTAGCAGCCTGCTGATAGGTATGTAACACACTGCTAAAGACTAGCAGGGGGCACTCTTTCTGTCCCCTTCTGATATCTATGTCAGAATTTTTCTCTATCTCTTTTATACTTTAATAAAACGTTATTACACAAAAGCTCTGAGTGATCAAGCCTTGTCACTTGCCCCAGAGTGAATTCCTCTCCTCTGAAGGCCAAGAATCCCGGTGTCTTTCACAGTTCAGCAACAACCTTTCACTATCTACCACTATGAGGAACATATGATAATCTTAGAGTGGGAGAGAAGCAAATTAAAAAATCTCTAGTCATTGAGGATCATCTTGTGGAGTAGTAAATATTCTCAAGGACTTTGCTAGTACTTGAGAGGACATCATTATACCATGTAGTCCAGAATGTAATTGCTGTCTGTAATATGACTCAGCAAGTGGAGAATGGAGAATTGGTTAGTATATTTAGTAAGATTTACACAAATGTGGATTAAAAATTTCAAAACTAATTGATGTTTAAATGGGATAATGTCTGGCAAAGCCATGTATATGGAATACCTCATGCTTCTTGGAGGTATTTCTCCAAGAAAGGAATATGTTTCTTGGTCATGGAGACCTTGTCATGGAGCTTAATTGTGGTCACTTTCACATTTTAAATGGTCTGGTATGTTATGGGGCTTTGTGATTTCTTGTTAAAGGGTGAAGATTACAAACAAAAGCAAAAAAAGAAAGCAAACCAGAAATTTCTTCCTTGCCATCATTACCTCCTCTACCCATGGCTCCATTCTTGTGCCCTTTTCACAGAAAAACATCTCAACTGAGATTTCTGCCCTCCCTATTTTCCACTCATTGTTTTACTCACTTTAATCTGGCTTCTTTCCTACCACACAGTGAAAACTGCACTTGCATGCTCATTTTTGTCAGTTCACCTATCAGTTCAGTAACTTTTTAACTTTATTTTTTTTATTTTAAATATAAATTTATTTATTTTAAAACTCCACTCTCTTCTGGTTTTCCTCCTACAACTGGCTGCTCTTTCAAATTTATTGTGCTAATGTTTCCTCCTTGACCTGATCACTAAATGTTGGAATGCTTTGGCATATCACCCTGGATGTTGATTCTTTGAGTTTTTGTTAGAAATAAAAGCTGAATATCTTGACTTGGTCTACCACACAGCAGTCAATGGCTTAGCAGTGGCTCAGTTTTATTGAAACTTTTCAAATTGAAACTGAAATTTTTCTGAATGAGAAACGTCATCTTCAATCATTGACAGGCTTTGGAAAATTTGTTGCAGACTTGGTAGTGTTTCATTAATTCAACCTTAAGTTATAATCCAAAACAGTGCTTATATGTGAAATTTATACATGGAAAAATCATTGTGATGACAATTACTGTGGTTTGAATCGCAAGTAACCTCAAGCTCAAATAGACTTCCCATGCTGCTGCTGCTGCTGCTAAGTCGCTTCAGTCATGTCCGACTCTGTGCGACCCCATAGACGTCAGCCCATCAGGCTCCCCTGTCCCTGGGATTCTCCAGGCAAGAACACTGAAGTGGGTTGCCATTTCCTTCTCCAATACTTCCCATGCTATCAAAAGTTAAAAGAAGAACATCTCGATCCCAATACAAATTTGCAGTAGACGTATTTTCTGAACTCAAACTGCAGTTCCTGCAGCATTTGTCAGATCTTTGTGTGAATGTGGAAGACATTTCCATATTCTGAAATCCATTTAAGAGTGCAATTGAGGAGCTTCCACCTAACCTTCAATGGGGAGTGATTAATCTGCAATGCCATGCCAAAATATCAAGAGAAGAGTCTAACAGAATTCCATAAATGCCTTCCAAGTGATGACTATGTTTAATGAAAATCATATGCTCGTGGATTGATATCAGTGTTTGTCAGTATCTATTTTTGGGAAAGATATTTTCAAAAATGAAATATGTAAAATTTTATTACAGATCAGCACTACCATGAACCTATCAACCAATTTTGATAAGAAACACATTTTGAACCCAAATTAAGCAAAATGTTATCCTCCCCCAAATAATTCTATTCTTCTCATTAGGCCTGTATTGTGAAAATTATTCTTGGTTATTATACTTTGAATTTCATCAAGAAAAAATTTATGGAACTCTTCCTTTTCTTGCTATATAAATACTTACATTGTTGTTGTTGTTTATTTGCTCAGTCATTTCTGACTTTTTGCAATCCCATAGACTGCTGTCCATCAGACTTCTCTGGCCATGGGATTCTCCAGGCAAGAATACTGGAGTGGGTTGTCATGCCCTCCTCCAGGGCATCTTCCTGACTCAGGGATTGAACCCCAGTCTCTGTGTCTCCTGCATTGCAGGCAGATTCTTTAGCCACTGGGGAAGCCCTAAACACCTATATAATATCCTTGATTTTGCTTCTTGATCCTTTATAGAAAAAGTTTGTCAGCTCCTATCCATCGTCATCTCTTCCCTGCACACACAAAAGATTCGAGGCCATGAACGCTGTGGCTTCTATTTCCTCATCCATCCTTGCTCTCTTTCTCAAACTCAACAGAGGCTTCCCTTCCAGAATTTTCACTTGCTGAATCCTTTGCCTGGAAGACCTTGAAAGGTTCATTCTTGTGGGACTGAACCCTTAGCCTGTGGGCTAGTGTCTGAATTGTTTGGTGTGGAAAATCCACAATCTGGTGTCAGAAGTGTGGTGAGTGTCATAGGAGTGTGAGAGTAAATGAAAACACAGCAAGTTTTTCCTAGACAAGCCTTACTACACTATAGTGATTAAGTATTTAAAGATGATGGGGGTTTCCCTGGCAGTCTAGTGGTTAAGACTATCTGCTTTCACTGCAGGGGATGTGGGTTTGATCTCTGGCTTGGGAAACAGGATCTCACATGCCGTGTCTCATGGGGAAAAAAAGATGATCATTTTTCACTCTCTGCTTTTGAGATAGTGAGATATTTGTAAAGGTAGTTATGTAGTTATGCCCATTGTTCACCAGCTTGAGAAAGCAAAACTAAGCCCTTAAATTTGTTCTGCAACTTAGAGTTATTTTAGTCACTAAGTTGTGTCCGACTCTTTGGGGATCCCTTGAACTGTAGTCCACCAGGCTCCTCTGTCCATGGGATTTCCCAGGCAAGAATACTGGAGTGGGGTCAAACCTGAGTCTTCTGCATCTCAGGTGGATTCTTTACCACTGAGCCACTGGCGAAGCCCCTGGAAAACAAGTTAGCATTACTATTTTCCTGCTGCTGCTAAGTCACTTCAGTCATGTCCTACTCTGTGCGACCCCATAGATGGCAGCCCACCAGGCTCCCCCCTCCCTGGGATTCTCCAGGCAAGAACACTGGAGTGGGTTGCCATTTCCTTCTCCAATGCATGAAAGTGAAAAGTGAAAGTGAAATTGCTCAGTCGTGTCCGACTCTTTGCAACCCCATGGAGTGCAGCCTACCAGGCTCCTCTGTCGGTGGGATTTTCAGGCAAGAGTACTGAAGTGGGGTGCCTTCGCCTAATCAACAATAACTCCAGCTAGTCTTCCTCTGGGACCCCTTTTCCTAAATTTGAGTGAGAGCCTGGGGCAGGCCGATTGGGGTCTTGCCTTCAGGCCTGGTTGTCCTCTCTACTTATTGATGGAGCCGGTACTCAGACTCACACCTTAAAGTGCAAAGAGGAGACCTTTGTTACTTACAGGTCTGGTAGTGGGCTTCTCTGGTAGCTCAGAGGGTAAAGAATCTGCCTGCAATGCTGGAGACCTGGGTTCAATGACGAGAATGGCGGGAATTCTTTCCCGACGAAGCAGGGAAAGGGACCCTCATCTTGAGCTGACAGTGGGGAAACGGGGCTGCTCCTGAGTTGTGCTGGGACCCTCGGTGTTCCACCAATGTGGGGACGGGTATGTCTGGGAATTTCTTGAGTTGCAGCAAGGGTGGGAAGGACCCTCGTGAGGTTCAAGAGAAGATCCAGGTCAGGAAGATCCCCTGGAGAAGAGAATGGCAACCCACTCCAGTATTCTTGCCTGGAGAATTTCATGGTCAGAGGAGCCTGGTGGGCTATAGTCCATGGGGTCACAAAGATTCAGATACAGCTGAGCGACTCACACACACAATGTGTTGACTACCAGCATTAGCACCAGCTGGGAGCTTGTGAGATATGCAGAATTCTGGGTACCTACTCTATTATTTGGGCTTCCCAGGTGGTTCAGTGGGTAAAGAATCCACCTGCAATGCAGGAGGTACAGCAGACATGGATTCAGTCTCTGGGTTGGGAAGATCCCTTGGAGGAGGGCTCCAGTATTCTTGCTTGAAGAATCCCTTGAACAGAGGAGTCTGACAGGCTATAGTCCATAAGGACGCAAAGAGTCAGACATAGCTGAAGCGACTGAACATGCACACGTGCACTGTGTTACTTAACAAGTACCCAGGTGAATTGTATGTCATATCTGGGCTTGGCTGCTGATTGATCTGGAAGGTGGCTCCAGCTGATGGATGTTGGTGCCACTGTAACCTCTAGGGATCCTCTAGAGATCTCCATTCTGTACAGCATGGCCGACTCCTGATGGTGAATGCTGCATCACTGGCCAGATGAGAATCGGGGACAGGGCCACATGTCTTCCTAATCCAAGTCATCTCACGGTGGGAAATTAACTCAGTAGACTCCAAACAGTAACCTTCAGCAAAACCTGTCGATTTGGGGATATTAGAACAGCATAGAGTCTTACCGTTTCTCTTTTGGTCTATATTCACCGTGGCCTGGTATGGCTCAATGCCTATCACTAGAGCAGCTCTGGGTGGCTCTCTGCCCCAGAATCCTGACCAAACCAATTCCTGGATTCAGACAGAGAAGAATGTTTTCCCCTGACTTAGTTTTCAGGACTGTTTGTCAAAGCTCTCATTTTCTGACCCAGTACTGACCCTTCTCTAAGATGATTGACAGTGGGAACATCCATTCCCTTCAGGGGAAACCCCACCTCCACCCACAGGGGTGTGGTCTGACATATGAAAGTTTGACATAAGCGCATTCTCTAAAGTTCAGGTTATTTGTCTTAAATAACAGCTTATGTGGGATATCAACAGCCCTGGCAGCTTTCTTTTTAGTTTCTTCTCATCATGGTTCTGAAACTTGGGAGTCTAGTGTCATCCTGGATTACTGGTTATATAAAAATTCACTTGACGTGTTGTTTAAATCTCATTGAGAACAGTTTATACATTTGCATAAGGATCTAAGGAGGAAAAGTTTTGATTAAGGAGAACTGGCTGAGATATGGACAATACCTAAGTGTGGTGAAATTTTCTATTAATCTCTCTAAAAAAAAAGTATTAGAAAGACTTGCAACTCTTGAATTACATCTTGCTTTGTTCTAAAAGAGCTTCACTATTCCTGATATATCTGAACAGAGCTTCTAGAATGACTTTGGATTGCTGAATGCTGCCTTGGAAACCTTACAGAATGGCAATTTTTAGCTTTTCTTTTCCATTTTAGAGCTCTTGTATGTGCTTTAAAAATAATTCAATTATGTTGGCTGGAAAGCTGTTTTTCTGTGAAAGATTTTCTAGGGGTTGAAAAGCAGAAAGAACAACAAATAAGAAACACTTGCTGTTTATTGAATTTAGTAAAAACACCTTATATTTGGATAAGCTAAAAGGGATTTCCACATACATCATGTCACTTCATCCTCCTATCAGCCCTAGATTTAGACAGAGCAGGTGTTATTATTCCCCTTATAAGGATTTGGAAAATTAGAGCCCAGGGAAGTTAAGTGACTGGAAAGTAGTGAAGTCAGGTCTCAAACTTGTCTCCTGACTCTAAATTCATTCCCCTATGTCTGGTTAAGAAAACGCTCAGTTCAAGTTAATGTGGATTGAGTAACATGTCTGGGCTGCCTATGTGGTTCAGGGAAGTGAAGTGAAAGTAGCTCAGTTGTGTCTGACTCTTCGTGACCCCATGGACTCTACAGTCCACAGAGTTCTCCAGGCCAGAATATTGGAGTGGGTAGCCTTTCCCTTCTCCATGGGATCTTCCCAACCCAGGAATCAAACCCAGGTCTCCCACATGGCAGGCGGATTCTTTACCAGCTGAGCCACAAGAGAAGCCCAAGAATACTGGAGTGGGTAGCTTATCCCTTCTCCAGGGGATTTTCCCGACCCAGGAATCGAACCGGGGTCTCCTGCACTGAGAATTCTTTACTAACTGAGATATCAGGGAAGTCAAGCTCTATGAACCGTGGTGGTTCATGGAAACACCAGTTTATTAAGATAGGTCATTTCTTACTTAGTCTTATTCAGTCTAAGACATTGGACCAAGAATCTCAACCAGGGTTCCCATCCAAACCTCGGTTCTTTTTACTACTTGCTCTTTCTTTTTCCCCTTTCTCTTTCATTTATTCCTCAAATAATCACTTTCTTTCCACTTAAATCCCTCTGGCTTAACTTGATTTTGAAAGGACTTTACTATTAACATCCCAGAATGACTCAGTGTGAAGGAAACCACAGCAGATGCAGAAAAGGAAGTGGAGGAGGGAGTGTGGAAGAAAGGGGGGCGCTGAGGGCAAGGGCAGGTGTGGAGAGCAGCTTAGCGCAGATCCGCAGATCCGAGAATTTCTATGTCCAGACTGGTATTCTGAGATGTTCCCTGCTGCTCTGGAATCTCTGTAAACAGAGGGATTTGTCTGGAATGACTTTACAGCTCAGCAGGAAGCATGCTAAGTGCCAGGACTCTCAAACTGTGAGTGCAGCTCAGAAATCCAGGGATGAGCTCTGCCCGCACCCAAGCAGGGCGTGAGGGCTGAAACGAACCTTGCAAAGAGACATCAACCACATCTTGGTGCTGTTATGATGAGCCACACCTAAAATATCCCAGAAAGCCATTAAAAAAAACAGCCCTGAGTTCTTTAGTTCTTTTTTCTTTTTTTTCAGGGTAGGAACATCCATGATTTAACTCAGCAATACTTTTTCTTCTCAAAATTCTTTTCAATGAGAGTAATCTAAATCTTTCCTGTGGCAATTTATTTCCCTTTCCTCTTTTTTTCCTCAATGGTATATGTTTTCTAAGAGCCACATCGAGACCCAAGCCTTTTAAGAATCTTTGGAGAAGATAAGAGAAGGAAAGCACGGGTGCTGGGGGTCTCTGGGCCATGACATGCAGAGTTCCACGGCAGTCTGTATTCCTTGTAAATACAAGGTACTGGAAGGGGATTAGGAACCCATGGTATAGCCACAGGGCAGCTTTGTTGTGCCAAAGAGAGAGTCCTGGGAAGGCCAGCTGAGCTTTCTGCTGTTCGACCATGTGCATAGCATGGCTGCCCAGTCCATCTCCTGTCAGATGGCCACTCCGTAGATTAGCATAGCTGCCACTTGGTAATTCATCTTATTTTTGTAATGGTTACAGGCAATGACTTTATAGGATTCAAATTCTAGTAACACTAATTACTAGCTATATTAGGTTTTTCCAGAGAAACAGAACCAGTAGGGTATCAGTAGCTCTGTCTCTGTCTCTATTTCTACCTACCTCTAGACCTTTTCAGAATACCAATCTCTATATCTATCTATTGATCAAGAGTTTTACTTTAAGGAATTGATTCATGTAATTGTGGGAACTAGCAAATTTGAAATCTGTAGGGCAAACTGGCAGGCTGGAGATTCAGTTAAGAGTTGTTGTAGTCTTGAGGCAGAAGGCTGGAAACTCAGACCAAATTTCTATGTTTTACTCTAGAGGAAGAATTCTTTCCTCTTCAGTAAACCTCAGTCTTTGCTTTTAAGGCCTTCAACTGATTGGATGATGCCCATTCATGTTATGGAGTGGTAAAGTAATCACATGGATCACAGCCCTGTGTAACTCAATGAAACTATGTGCCATGCCATGTAGGGCCACCCAAGACAAATGGATCATGGTGGAGAGTTCTGACAAAATGCAGTCCACTGGAGAAGGGAATGGCAAACCACTTCAGTATTCTTGCCTTGAGAACCCTGTGAATAATATGAAAAGGCAAAAAGATATGACACTGAATGAAGAGCTCCCCAGGTCAGTAGGTGCCCAATATGCTACTGGAAAAGAGAGGAGAAATAGCTCCAGAAGGAATGAAGAGGCTAAGCCAAAGCAAAAACAACATTTAACTGTGTTTGTATCTGGTGATAGAAGTAAAGTCCAGCACTGTAAAGAACAATATTGCATAGGAATCTGGAATGTTAGGTCCATGAATCAAGGTAAATTGGAAGTGGTCAAACAGGAGACGGCAAGCGTGAACATCGATATTTTAGGAATCAGTGACCTAAAATGGACTGGAATGGGTGAATTTACTTCAGATGACCATTATATATACTTCTGTGGGCAAGAATCCCTAGAAGAAATGAAGTAGTGCTCATAGTCAACAAAAAGAGTCCAAAATGCAGTACTTGGGTGCAGTTTCAAAAATGACAGAATGATCTGTTTGTTTCCAAGGCAAACCATTCAATATCACAGTAATCTAAGTCTATGCCCCAACCACTGATGCCGAAGAAGCTGAAGTTGAATGGTTCAATGAATACCTACAAGACCTTCTAGAACTAACAACAACAAAAAAATGTCCTTTTCATCAAAGGGGACTGGAATGCACAAGTAGGAAGTCAAGAGATACCTGGAGTAACAGGCAAGTTTGGCCTTGGAATACAAAATGAAACAGGACAAAGACTAACAGAGTTTTGCCAAGAGAATGCACTGGTCATAGAAAACACCCTCTTCCAACAACACATGAGACGATTCTACACAAGGACATCACCAAAAGGTCAATACTGAAATCAGATTGATTATAGTCTTTGCAGCTAAAAATGGAGAAGCTCTAGACAGTCAGTGAAAACAAGACTGGGAGCTGACTGTGGCTCAGATCATCAACTCCTATTGTCAAATTCAGACTTAAGTTGAAGAAAGTAGGGAAAACCACTAGGCCATTCAGTTATGACCTAAATCAAATCCCTTATGACTATACAGTGGAAGTGACAAATATATTCAAGGGATTAGATCTAATATCGGAGAAGGCGATGGCACCCCACTCCAGTACTCTTGCCTGGAAAATCCCATGGGTGGAGGAGCCTGGTAGGCTGTGGTCCATGGGGTCGCGAAGGGTCGGACACGACTGAGCGACTTCCCTTTCACTTTTCACTTTCATGCATTGGAGAAGGAAATGGCAACCCACTCCAGTGTTCTTGCCTGGGGAATCCCAGGGACGGGGGAGCCTTGTGGGCTGCCGTCTATGGGGTCACACAGAGTCGGACACGACTGAAGTGACTTAGCAGTAGCAGCAGATCTAATATACAGAGTGCCTGAAGAACTATGGGTGGAGGTTTGTAACACTGTACAGGAGGTGGTGATCTAAAAACATCTCCAAGAAAAAGAAATGCAAAAAGGCAAAATGGTTGCCTGAGGAGGCCTTACAAATAGCTGAGAAAAGAAGCAAAAGGCAAAGGAGTAAAGGAAAGATATACCCATCTGAATGCAGAGTTCCAAAGAATAGCAAGGGGAGATATGAAAGCTTTCCTCAGTGAACATTGCAAAGAAATGGAGGAAAACAATAGAATGGGAAAGACTGGAGATCTCTTTAAGAAAATTAGAGATACCATGGGAATATTTCATGCAAAGATGGGCTCAACAGAGGACAGAAATGGTAAAGATCTAACAGAAGCAGAAGATACTAAGAAGAGGTGACAAAAACACACAGAACTATACATAAAAATCTTAATGTCCGAGATAACCAAGATGGTGTGATCATTCACCTAGAGCCAGACATCCTGGAGTCTGAAGTCAAGTGGGTCTTAGGAAGCATCACTACAAACAAAGCTAGTGAAGGTGATGGACTTGCAGTTGAGCTATTTCAAATCCTAAAAGAAGATGCTGTGCAAATGCTGCACTCATTATGCCAGCAAATTTGGAAAACTCATCAGTGGCCACAGGACTGGAAAAGGTCAGTTTTCATTCCAGTCCCAAAGAAAGGCAATGCCAAAGAATGT
>SJYT01010963.1:106420-136429 GCA_006410635.1 Cephalophus harveyi
AAAAAAAAAAAAAATTATTTTGCCAGAAAACAGAATCCAGATGTTTTCCTGTTTATTTAGGGAAACCGATAAACCTCAGTTAAATCTGTGGGAACAGCATGTGCAAAGGCCCACTGCCTGCACATTACATTTTGGGGAGCTGAATGTAGGCCATTTTGGCTGTAGGAAGATTATGCAGGTGAACGGGGTCCATATGAAGGAGTTAGGACTTCTCTCTGTGGTCCTTGTTAAGGGAAGGAGTGACATGATATGCTCCATACATCAGGGAAACCACTTAGGGTACAGCCTAGAGAATGCTTAGGGCCAGACTGGTTGCATGGAGGCCAGAATATCACCACTGGGTAATCTAGGTGAGAGATGATGAGCCCAGGGTTCTTCTAGTCTATATTTCCATGTTCTTGAAAATGAAGCTTTTTTATCTAAAATTATTTTGCCTTTAAGAGCAATTGCTGTCATGTCATTTAGTCAAACTTCCTTCGTGACATGGAAGGCACCATGCTCTGGGGAAAGGGTGCTTGCTTGGAGGCCTAGTACACAGGCCTGGTCACAGCCCCCAAGTGTGACCCTGGCTAATCATTCTATCTTCTTGCAAGGAGTGTAAACAACTACAGTATAAGAGAATGTGGTTCTAAAGTGCAATGGGATTTTGAGTCATGTCTGTGTGTGCTAGTCACTCAGTCATGTTCAACTCTCTGTGACCCCAAGGACTGTAGCCTGCCAGGCTCCTCTATCCATGGAATTCTCCAGGCAAGAATATTGGAGTGGGTAGTCATTCCCTTCTCCAGGGAATCTTCCCAACTCATGGCTGGAACCCAGGTCTCCTCCATTCTAGGAAGATTCTTTACCATCTGAGCCTCGAAGCCCATGACACATATACAAAATAAACACATTTACATGGCACTTAGGGCAAATTGCTGAGGCTACCTGCATCCTGAAGACACTGGTGTGGGGCTTCTGCCTGCTCTAGGTCCTGCCTGATTATACCAGAGAGTGATGAGAGTCCCTATTTTTCCACACCTCTGACAAATTCAGGGCATAAAGAACAACTTTTGGGATGCTGTGACATAGTAGTTAAACTCTTGAGTATGGTAGTCTGGACTGGAGTTTTCATGCCACCATTTATTAGCTATGTGACTTTGAGAGAGTGATTTAATGATTCTAAGCCTCAGTGTTCTCATCTGTAAAATGGTAATAATACTAGTACCTATTCAACATGGTTTGTTGTGAAGGTTTAATAAGAGAACACATGTAAGTACTTTTAGACTCTTGAATACAGGTAAGTTAGACTTTATTGTTTTTATTCAACCTTTTCTTTAAAATGTACAGTTGAGTGATTTTTAAAGTAAACTTACAGTATTAGACAAGAGTCATCACAACCCAAACTTGGAACATTTTCTTCACCTCAAAAATATGTGCTCATTTACAGCTAGATTCTGTTCCCACTCAACCCAACAACCATTTATCTACTTTCTGTTTCTATAGACTTGTTTTTTCTAAACATTTTATATATTTTCACTTTCTTGCATTGGAGAAGGAAATGGCAACCCACTCCAGTGTTCTTGCCTGGAGAATCCCAGGGATGGGGGAGCCTGGTGGGCTGCCATCTGTGGGGTCGCACAGAGTCAGACATGAGTGAAGCAACTTGCAGCAGCAGCAGCAGCAGCAGCAGAACCATATAGTATACAATCTTTCATGTCTGGCTTCCTTCCTTAAGTACAATGGCTTTGAGGTTCATCCAGTGTTATAGTGTAGACTGTTACTTTGTTTCTTTTTGTTGTTGAATAGTAGTCTGTTGAATGGGCATACCACATTTTATCTATCCACTCATCAGTCTGTGGATGTTTGGATTGTTTCCACTTTTTTGGCTATCGTGAATAATGCACCTATGAACATTAATGTATACATCTTTGAGTGGACATATTAATATATAATCTTCCAGGTCTAAAAGTCTAAAACTCTGAGAAACATTGAACTTGTGAAGAGGATGACTATTGAATGAGGCCTTGGTTCTTATAGTTGGGCAATAGCTATATTTTTAAGGAGCACAATTACATGTGTTCAACATAAAAGTTTAACCTTTCAGTTAAAAAAGATAAAATAAAAGGGTTACTTTTAATATTTTGTCAAAAGCTGATCAGGGATTAGGTTTGTTGTTCCTGAATTTCAATTAAAATTGCAAGAAGAATTAGACTAGAATCCAAGGGCTGCCACAGTACACAACTGCAGGGAGTATACTTTCATTATTGTTGTGGATTCAGGTGTGCCGTTCATCTGGAGAACAATGAGAATGGTGCCACCCAGAGCTGTACCAGAACAGGTGGCTTTACTGTTAGCTCTCTTGCATGTCTCTTCTGTTTGTGGAGGGCAGTATCAAGTCAGAAATGGAGCTGAAGCCTAGATGCCACTTTGCAGACAATGGTAGCTCCAGACTCCAGGGAGTCCTAGGTGGGAGTTTGTTCGAAGTAAAGGAAATCTCAGGCTAGACTCATAGATGGTGCCCTGGAATTTCTGAAGGGAGAGACTGAAAGCTCTGACAGACTCATGGCTGGAGCAGTGTATTGCATTTTTTCTTGTGTGGGGAGATCAAGAGCTAGACCCCTGAGGGCAGATGAGACCTTGAAGGTTTCTTCTTTATCCCTTTGTTTAGATAAGAGCTGGTTAGACCTGTTGGTAAAGTTTGGGGGTAAGGGAAGCCAAGTGGGACATAAGTCTTCCAGGGACACGTGCTTAGTCCTGTCTTTCCCTTCAAAGTACTGGGCTGAACCCTCTCTGCAGAGAGTTGTGGAAAATTAGAGATGTTCTGTGGAAAGACCACGCTAACGTTCAAGTCTCAGGATCTGATCTGAGGTCAAATATCTCTTGCTTTTGCCAGTAAAAAGAGCCCAGATGTTTTTCTATTTACTTAGGCAAACCCTTGCAACACAAGTTAAGTGATATAAAACTTTACATTTGCAATGTTAAGAATCCGTATTTGGAAAGTCACAAGCATAAAATATATGCTGTGAAATGCGAGGTTAGAATGGTGAACTCATTTTGGAACCAAAGTTTTGACTCAAGAATTTTGATGGGGTCTTCACGTTGGTTGAGCTTCTTGGTCCTAATATCATTGAGAGAATTAAATCATGATATTAAAACATTGAAACACTAATGCTTTGTTTTTATTGGCAAGAACCAAAATGATCTAATACTAATGCCATGAAACATCAGTCACTTTTTTCCTGATGAATAAGATGAACTTTGGCTGCTTATGATAGTAAATTTAATAATGTCAGTGAATTGAACTGTTTCAATTCTAAATGTGCAGAAATGTGTTTTATTGCCTTTCTCTTCTTTCCCTTTCACTCTCACAATCTCTCTCTTTCTCTCCCGCACCCCATGGTACTACTGTCAGGAAGTTTTGTGTCAAGTAAACCCAAATACATAGATTAGAGCATATCATTCAGATGGCCATATGTGTGCCAAAGAAAGGGTACCCACGTCAAGGCTCCCTCTCCCAGGTGGTCTGAATTTGCTTCTAGCTGGTCCTGTAAGCAGATTCAGTATTTCATAAGCACTGCTCCATCTCATGCCTCCATTATTGACACCACATGGAAGTCAGGAAATTGGTTCTTTCTGGGAACAGTTTGCAGAAATATGCAGCCTGTCAACCCCTTTCTCATGGGTGCATTAACAGAGCAGCTCACGATTACAAGTAACGAACCTTCTCCAGATGTGTGTAGCAACTCAGCTCCAACTTTATCTTCAGTCCCGAAGATGGACTTGACAAGATGGATTATTTGTGACTGTATTGTAATAGCTTTGTGAAATTGGAATTCCCAGCGATTGTAATGGAGGGTGAGGAATCAGCAGCCAGGGGACGGAGAATTTCTCCTCGCAGTAAACAAAGCAAAAGGACAACAACAATAAAAAGAGCAAATCAGCTGTGGCGTTTTCCTGCCTTGGACACTGACCCTTCCAGACTGTTCTAATTCTTTCCCTTTTATGATTCTGTTTATGTTACACACATTAAAGTTAAGTCATGTCTTTAATAAGATGGAAACTGGAAGTGAGATTTGGAAATGACTGAATCAGGCTTCTTAACTTTTTTCTTCTCTTGGAGAGCTCAGAAACAACTGACAGAAAGGGATATACCAAAGAAAACAATTTTAATTGTCGGCTTCCATGGAAAATTCAATCCAGTCTTTCATTCATTTCCTTCCCAGGGCAGCGCCAGAATACTTCTCTCTATATGGCAAGGGGCCTAATTTAGCTGACAAATTTCTGAAGATATAACTAAGTTTCTAAAGAAAGATTCTAACTATAAATGATGCATTTTCTCTCTCTCAGTCACAAACAACAGAAAGGTTTTTCCAGGATAAAGGAATTGGGGGTAAATGTCTCTTGCCTTTTAATAGCAGTGACGATTTTAAGTGAGTATTCTCTTAAAACAGGGCTGTATTTGTCTTTCTTTTAAATCACAGCTCCCCCAGGTTGATAGTCATAAAACTGGGTTCCTTGGGGAATTATTTGTCCATTTTCAAGGTTGGCACTCCTATTTGTTTGATGTAGATGTTCTAGATAAAATTCCACAAGTCAAGCTGTTCTGATTTAGCTTAATGTTTATACAGAGGGATTTCCTTTGTCATCGAAGAGATGGAATCAAAACAGAATTAGTCATTCTTGCATCTTCTATTTATAGCCCAGCTATTATTCAGATGCACTGTAGAAGAATGATGTGGACAAAGATTTTTCTTTCTTTTTTTAATAAACAAAACTTTTTATACCTTGTGGATTTAACTTTGGTTGCTAACTTAAACAGTCAGCACTTAACAAAAATATTACTGGTTAAATGAAAAATTACCCAAGTCATCATATCTCCATTAGCAAATGTTTGTCAGGATGAAGTATATAAGATAACCAGAAGTCATGCGTAACTTACATGGAAGTCATAGAAGCAGGAAAGATCAATTTGAAATTGTTTCAAACTGTTGGAATGAGTTGCTCATGACTAATGGTGCAAATTGCAAGATTATAGTAACAAAATTCTACTCTATTTATTTTTATTTATTTTTTAATGTATTTTTTGATCTCACGACGTGGCATGTGGGATCTTAGTTCCCTCACCAGGAATCAAACCTGTGCTCCTTACAGTAGAAGTACAGATTCTTAACCATTGGACCACCAGGGAAGTCCTTATTTATTTAGTTTAATGTAATGTTAAAGCTAGTCCTCAAATTTAGTGAGAGTCATGATTCAAGGCATTATTGTTTGAGGGAAATTTAAATAAATTAATTCGTTTTTTTCAGTGGTTGGCAGGATGGAAGTAGAGGCCTTGGTGGCCTGTATTGGGAAAAGTGAAGTGGTTGGATAAACTGGTTATTATATATAAACTAGTTGTCAGGACTCCCTGTGCCACTGAGTTTTATTTTCATTTTTTAGTGAAGAGCCAACTTTGAGAGGGAACTAAAATAGCTTGCTGGGTAGAAGGAGGTGAGAAGAAAGGCTTCTAGCTTTTACTGATCTGATCTATGTGGTGATTAGGTATATAGGATTAAATGAAAAAGTGTTTAGTAAATTCTCAAATCCTCTACCGTTATTAATTAACATAGCATATCAAGCAGCCTCTCTAATGCAATAGCCCTCAAAGCAGTGTTTGCCTAGTTATATTATATAAAATCAAAGAGTAATTGGGCAATAGCAAGGGAAAAATATCAGTAGAAAGTTGAGGAGATTGACAACTAGTGTTCTCCATCTAGAACTTTCTTATTCAAAGTGTTGGATCAGCAGATGGCTTATTTTCATTGGCAACAGCACGGAAAAAGATTTGCTAGATATAAGGACAGTGTATGCGAGCAACTGTTCTGGAGGTTTTACTCTTTTAAGGTTGTTGTTGGTGACCAGCAAAACCAATGAATTGTTGCCAGATGTTGAATTTGAATCAACCTTGACAAGAGGGTTAGTCTGGCAGGAGGAAACGCTCAAGGAGAAGCTTGCCTTCTGTGACTCGCAGTATGTCTCATTGCTCACGAGATGATCCTAACTAGAACTGGAGGGTCGGGCCAAGGATAGCTAAGGCTCAGACTCATGGAGTTCATGGGAAGAGCACATGGCATCCAGAGTAACATGAGTGAATCCCTTCTCAACCCCCCACACAGGGAGTGCCAGGAGGAGCAGTGGACCAGGGCCAGGCGGTGCCATGGGAAGTGAGTCCTGCAGCCACCCAGGCCTTAGGGCTCTGGAAGGTGTCATGTGGACTGTTATCATCAGCCACTGTGATGTGGCCCCAAGGCCCAAATCACTGCATCTAAGGACTCTTCAGAAACACTGGTGTGCTAGCTAAGTTGCTTCAGTCGTATCCAAATCTTTGAGAACCTATGGACCGTAGCCTGCCAGGCTCATGTATTTACCATTCCTGCTGTAAAGCTTTATCAGGATCCTCAAAACCCAAGATCCTTTTGGAGGGAACAGAACCCCAGAGAAAGAAAAAAGTGTTGAGGAAGTGGTAAGGTGTGGGAAAGCATCTTACAATTTTTCCTAGGGCCTACCATGTTGGCTTCTAATGTACATTCCTGATACTCGACACCAACATGCATACCCACACCTTGGCAAAGTTCTAGGAAATGTAAGAAACCTCGGGGTTTAAGAAAAGAGGAAAAACGGCTATTGCTCATTAGCAATGTGAGAAATTGTATCGTTAGGGTCTGCTGTTCTCTTCTGGGACCTACTTTTGGTCTTTTGTTTTGCCTGCTGTACAGACATAGCATCCAAATGAGATTGTGGCCAGGAACAATAGTAGCTGTTCTCCTGCAGGTCCTCTGGGCTTCCCAAGACACAGCAGAACAGCCCTGTACCCGGGAAGCCTTGTGTGTTCCTTCACTTATATAAACAGTTGAATTGGCTCGCCATGTGGTATTACTTCATAGACAGTCTGTTATCCTACTCACCATCCTAGTCAGGAGAGTTAAGTTATTTTGCATATTTTTTTGCCCTGTGGTTGTATAATGACCATGAGTGGACGTGTGCTCAGTCGTGTCCTCCTCTTTGTGACTCCATGGATTGTAGCCTGCCTGGGTCCTAAGCATTTTAAAGCAAAAAATCCTTGAGGATATCTTGAAGAGCAATTAACTCTGATACCTGGCAAGAGGAAGAAACAAATAATGTTATGTAAAGCGTAAGATATAAGTTAACTTTGAGTTAGATATGAACAAATGGTCTTCCTATTCAAACTTCAAAAAATCTGAGTCACTGATGAGCTTTTTGGTTTATATGGAAGATCATCCACTCAACTGGCAGTATAAATAATGAACCTCAGATGTAGCTGGAAAAGCAAAGGATTGGGGGACAGGAAAAGAGTTTTTTAGTTTTGGCTTTAGCACTACTTTTGTGCTCTTGGTCAAGTCCCTCAGTCTTTCCTGGTCCCAACAGCTGGATCTAGGGGGAAAAGGGATTGAGCAAAGTAGTCTATGAGGTCTCTTTTTGTTCTAGAATATTGATTGTATGTCTTGGTTTGGCATTTATCTCACTTGAACTCATTGGGTTTAGTGCAGAGTCTTGCTGCTGGTTCTACTTTCTCTTTGTGTCAGGAAATGTTTGTTCTTTAGTTCCAGTTACCTGGGCCAATGTCTGGCTCCATATTTTTTTAGACACTGCTCTGTGAAACCCTACCTGTTGGAAGGGCAAATAAAAAGTCTTTGTAGTATAACTTAAATGAAAAGTTCTACTCCTTTCAAAAGGTCACTCAGACTGTCTGACATTTCTATTATTTACTTCTTTGGCTTGAGGCATTCAAATATTGCCTGTCCATTAATTTGCATTTTGGGAGGTGTATTATATAAAATGCTTTGAGGAAGCCAAGACCCAAGAGCTACTCTTAGGGGCTACAGTCAGACAAATACAATATTTGAAAGGAGTCACAGAAGGATAACACCTCTAGAGTTATTTTTGAACTAAGGAGTGACCACTGAAGGCACAATGTCCAATGAAAGTAAACCGGTATGTTAGGAGATGGATTCCACTCTGGGATTCTGGCTTGGCACCTGGACCTAAATGAATGATACATATTTAATTTTTCCAGTGTGGTGGGAAGTAAAAAAGATCTGAAGTCTCATTTGAAAAGAAATTCAACCTTCTCTTTCCATATGTAGCTTGAATTATTTTTTTTTAACATATTCTTTCAAGTAAGGATGCTACCAAACCTGTTTTAATGGAAACTTAAGACACATTTATGGAGAAAATACCAAACACTTTGTGTGTTGAAATTCTTGTGTTGCGTGTTAAGTCTCCTCAGTCATGTCTGATTCTTTGTGACCCCATGAACCATAGTCTGCCAGGCTCCTCTGTCCATGGAATTCTCTAGGCAAGAATACTGGAATGAGTTGCCATGCCCTCCTCCAGGGGATCTTCTCAATGCAGGGAGTGAACCTGCATCTCTTATGTCTTCTGAATTGGCAAGTGGGTTCTTTACCATTAGCATTACCTGGGACAGTTCTAAGCCACTATTATTTCTTTAGATGTGCCAAATGTACCAACCTGCCCACATAGTATGTATTTGCTTAGGGAATCATCATCTATAGGGCAAAGGTAAATTTCAGCCTGGCAATATTACATTCTCAATTAGTGAAACTCAAATGAAAGAGTAGTCGGTGCATTTTGCTCGTAAAAGTCAGTAGGTGGAAACCAGAGTAAAATGCTCGGTGATTAGTAGTTCTGAGAGTGTTTGTGTGTGAATCTTATATCCTGTGCAAACACTGTGTACTAGTAGTTTCTTGTACTAAAACTTAACATACCATTGGAAACTAGGAGCCATTGAATCTTTTAGAGAATGCAACTCTAAAAATTAGATAGAGAAGATCTTATACTTTCAGCTGGATTTTAGGAAGAAAACAAAATAAACAGACTTAGATTTGTGCTTGGGAATCTACCAAGCATTGAGAACCATATAAAGTTATAGATTAGCTCCAGGGTTTCTTAATAGCCAGAGTATACTAGCAGGATTCTGAAAGAATTTGTGCACTTGTAAACTTGGCAGGCCTTAGCTGTGAATGGTTGAACCAGACCAGATGAACTGTTGAGAATGTTGAGAGAGCCAGGGAAAGAACTTGCTTATTTCTGCCGCCTGAAAGAGGGAAAAAATAATCCAAATGACAGACGTCCAACTGGATGGTGGTTCAGTACTTGGAAAGCAGTGAGAGTGAAAACCACCTGTGGTTGGTAATGGAAAGCAAACGTCTTAGTTTTTATTTTTAAGTACTATTTTGGGCTTCATACCCTCAAATAAAATGCCAGGGGCACAGAGGTGGACAGTTGCTTATGTGACATCAACAGTGAGTTCTTATGACTCATGCATGGTCCAGGGTCCCTATGAATTAGAAATAGTGAATGTATTGGACTAAATTCAAAGAACATAAATTCAAAAGTAGAATAGTTGGCTTAAGAAGACAGATTAAGAGGCCTAAATATGTTTGAGTTGGAATAAGAATGAAAAGGGGATATAATAGCCTTCTGCAGGTTCTTGAGGAGCTGAAACTTGAACTAAATAAGGAGAGGGATTGTCTGGGGTGGTGTACAGAGGCACAGCTATGCCTGACATGATGAAATTGAGAAAAGGAAAACTCAGCCTGAATGTCAAGAAAATATTTCTTATACAAGTTCTACAAATTTGCCAAAGGAAGTGGTAGAAGTCTTGTTATTTGAAATCACTTAAAACTAGATTGGAGAAACCACTCATATTTTTTAGTCCTCCCTCACCCCACCTTTTCTCTATCTAAAAATCTATGATTTCTTTGTTCTCATTGATATTTGCAGGTTTTCTAAATTTGATGTCCCTTGTGGAATTCTTGAAGGTATTTTGTATTTCTTTTTAAATTTCAAATAAGAAATAAGAGGTTCACTGGAAAAAAGTCACCAGAATGCTTATTACATTTTTTTCTCCTTCCAGTTCATTTCTTAAACTGTGTAATTGAAGCTCATTTGGGTACAGGTTTTAGTTTATTTTTACATTTAGAATGGAATTGCATTGCAACAAGAGTCATTTTGACTGGATACCTTGAAGTACTTAAAGCTGAAAGGACTCTTATGGAATTAAATCAGGAGTCAATAACAGAAGGGAACTTGGAAAATTTACCAATATGTGGAAATTAAACAACTTATTCCTAAGTAATCAATGGGCCTAAAAAGAAATCTCAAGAGAAAAATACCTTGATATGAATAAAAGTGAAAACAACAGAATGGAAGCAAAACATTTAGTATGTAACTAACATAGTGCTCAGGGATTTATACCTATAAATTTTATATTTAAGTAAAAGAAAAATCCCATGTCAATAATTTAATTTCTCCCTTAAGAAACCTAAAAAAGAAAAGTAAACTGAATCTAAAGTAAGCAGAAAAGGAAATCAGCTAGAAAAAAAATATGGAAAAATCAATGAAAACAAAAGTTAGATGCTCAAAAAGAATTCACAAAAGTAATATACATTTAGATAGATTGTCTAAGAAACAAGGAAAGAATGCTCAAGTTAGTGAAATTAGGAATAAAAGAGGGAAATCACTGACTTTACAGAAATTAAGAGGATAAAAAAGAAAGCTATAAATAACTGAATGCAAACAAAGTAGATCGTTTAGATGAAATGGACAGATTTTCTGAAAGACACAAGTTGCTGAAGCTGCCTCAAGAAGAAATAGAAAGTTGATTAAACCTACAATAAATAAGGAGATTAAATTAGTAACAACAGCAACAACAAAATCCAAAAAGCTTTCCACAAAGAAAAACTCAGAACCAGATGGCTTCACTGGTGAATTCTATCAAGTATTTGCAGAATAATTGACATTGCATAAATATTTATGGGCTTCTCAGGTGGTACTAGTGCTAAAGAAACTGCCTGCCAGTGCAGGAGACGTAAGAGATGCAGGTTCGATCCCTGGGTCGGGAAGATCCCCTGGAGGAGGGTACAGCACCCCACTCGAGTATTCTTGCCTGGGAAACCCCATGAACAAAGGAGCCTTGCAGGTTACAGACAATGGGTTTGCAAAGTGTTGGACATGACTGAAGCGACTTAGTATGCGAATATTTACACAAATTCATCACCATCATTTCCAAAAAACAGAAGAAAAGGGATCAGTTTATCAATTGGTCTACAGATTGGATGCAATTTGTATCAACATGGCAGCTCACTTTTTTTTTAAGGCAGAAATCCATAAGTTGATCCTAAAATTCATACAGAAATATGAGAGACTCAGAACAGCCAAAACAATCTTGGTGGAAAAAAGAGAGCAAAACTCACACTTTCCAATTTCAAAACTTACTATAAAGTATAATACCCTAGACAGTATGCTACTGGATAGACATATAGATCAATGGAATATAATTAGGAGTCCAGAGATATATCCTTACATTTATGGTCAAATGATCTTTGACAAGGTGCCAAAACAGTTTGATGAATAAAGAATAGTTATTTCAACAAATAGCACTGATATATGTGTATATTCACATGCAAAAGAATGAATCTGGGTGCCTACCTCACACCATATACAAAAATTAGCTTGAAATGACAGACATTTAAGTGCTAAAACTTTAAAACTAGTAGAATAAAACATAGAAGTAAATCTTCATGACCTTGAGTTAGGCAGTGGTTTTCAAGATATGACACAAAGAGCAACAACAACAAAAAACAGATAAACTGAACTACATTAAGATGAAAAACTTTTGTGTTCCAAACAATACCATCAAGAAAATGAAAAGACAATCCAGAGAATGGGAGAAAATATTTGCAAATTATAGGTCTGATGATAGACTGGCATTCAGGATATACAAAGCATTCTTAAAATTCAATTATAAAAAGCAAATAACTATTAAAATTGAGCAAAGGATCTGATAGATATTTCTCCAAAGAAGATAAATGAATTGCCAGTGGACACATGAAAGAATGCTCAGCATCTTTAGTTATCAAAGAAATGAAAATCAAAATCATAATGAGATACCTTTTCGACTCACTCAGATGACTATAATTAAAAAGATAATGCCCGTTGGTGAGGCTATGGATAAACTGGAATTCTCATGCATTGTTAGTAGGAAGGTAAAATGGTGCCATTGCTGTGGAAACAGTTTGGCAGTTCCTTAAAAGTTAAATATAGAGTTATTTATATGACTCTATATGACTCAGCAGTTCCACTTCTAGGTGGATTTCTAGAGAATTAAAAACATACATCCACACAAAAACTTGCACACAAATATTTGTAGCAGCATATTTTACAATATCTCAAAGAGAAAAAAACCCCAAATGTTCACTGATTGATTACCATAATAAAATGTGATACATAGATAGTGAAATTTTATTTGGCAATAAAAATAATTGAGATAGTGATGCAGACTGCAATATGGATGAAACTTGAAAACATTATGCTAAGTGAAAGAAACCACTCATGAAATATTACCTATTATATAATTCCATATATATAAAATACACAAAATCAATGAAACTATAGAGATAAAAGTAGATTAGTAGTGGCCAGTGGATGGGGGATTGGAGATATGAGAATGTTCTAAAATTAGATTGTGGTTGCACAACCCTATGAATATACTACTGAGTTGTACACTTTACATGGTGAATTGCATGGAATATGGATTATATCTCACTAAAGCTGTTTTAGAAAAAAGAATAAAAGACTCCATGACTCTGGGCATCACTAAAGCCAATTATGAAAATGTTATTCTCTTGACCTTAAAATGAAAGAACTTTTCACTCCTTTTCTCCCATCCTCTCTCCTTCTATCTCTCTCAATCGCTTTCTCTCTCTTTTTCTGTCCTTTGACTTATTCTTGGAGAAGGAAATGGCAATCCACTCCAGTATTCTTGCCTGGAGAATCCCATGGACGGAGAAGCCTAGTAGGTTACAGTCCACGGGGTCGCAAAGAGTCGGACACAACTGAGTAACTTCACCTTGACTTATTCTATAAAAGATGTCAAAGGTCAGAGAAGCCCCAGGAAGATGGTAGGCACTGGAGCGGTGGCTGTGCGGTGCTGGAGACGCTGCGAGGAGATACCCCACGTCCAAGGGCAAAGGAGAAGCCCCAGCAAGACAGTAGGAGGGGCGAATTCACATTTAGAATCAAACCCCATTCCCGCCAGAGACACTCAGAACGCTCACACAAACCTTGTGTGTACCAGGACCCAGAGACCACACAGAAACTGAGACAGGACTGTGTTTGAACATCTCCTGAGGAGGTACGGGTCAGCAGTGGACTGCCACAGGGGCAGGGGCTCTGGGTGCAGCAGACTTGGGTATGGCATAAGCCCTCTTGGAGGAGGTTGCCATTAACCCCACCAGAGAGCTGCCAGAACATACATGGGACTGGGAAATAGACTCTTGGAGGGCACAAACAAACTTGTGTGCACCAGGACCCAGGAGAAAGGAGCAATGACCCACAAGAGGCTGACCGAGGCTTGCCTGGGAGTGTCCAGGAGTCTCCAGCGGAGGCGTGGGTCGGTGGCGGCCTGCTGCAGGGCTGGGGGCGCTGAGTGTAGCAGTGCATGCATGGGACCTTTTGAAAGAGGTCTCCATTATCTCCACCATAGTTTGGCCCCAGGTAAATAACAGGGAGGGAACAGAATTTTCTCAACATATTAACAGAAAATTGGATTAAAGATTTACTGAACATGGCCCCGCCCATCAGAACAAGACCCAGTTTCCCCCTCATCAGTCCCTTCCATCAGGAAGCTTCCATATGTCTCTTATCCTTCTCCATCAGAGGACAGACAGACTGAAAACCACAAGCACCAAAAACTAATCAATCTAATCACAAGGACCACAGCCTTGTCTAACTCAGTGAAACTATGAGCCATGCCGTGTAGGGCCACCCAGGATGGACAGGTCATGTGGAGAGTTCTGACAAAATGTGGTCCACTGGAGAAGGGAATGGCAAGCCACTTCAGTATCCTTGCCTTGAGAACCCAATGAACAGTATGAAAAGGCAAAAAGATAGGACACTGAAAGATGAACTCCCCAGGTCAGTAGGTGCCCAATATGCTACTGGAGATCAGTAGAGAAATAATGCCAGAAAGAATGAAGATGGAGCCAAAGCAAAACAATACCCAGTTGTGGATGGGACTGGTGATAGAAGCAAAGTCCAAAGCTGTAAAAAGCAATATTACATAGGAACCTGGAATGTTAGGTCCATGAATCAAGGCAAATCGGAAGTGGTCAAACAGGAGACGGCAAGAGTGAACGTTGACATTCTAGGAATCAGCGAACTAAAATGGACTGGAATGGGTGAATTTAACTCAGAAGACCATTAGAGCTACTACTGTGGGCAAGAATCCCTTTGAAAAAATGGAGTAGCCATCATAGTCAACAAAAGAGTCCGAAATGCAATACTTGGGTGCAATCTCAAAAACAACAGAATAATCACTGTTCGTTTCCAAGGCAAACCATTCAATATCACAGTAATCCAAGTCTATGCCCCAACGAGTAATGCTGAAGAAGCTGAAGTTGAACAGTTCTATGAAGACCTAAAAGACCTTCTAGAACAAACACCCCCAAAAGATGTCCTTTTCATTATAGGGAAAAATTCTCCAAACCAGGCTTCAACAGTATGTGAACCATGAACTTCCAGATGTTCAAGCGGGATTTAGAAAAGGCAGAGGAACCAGAGATCAAATTGCCAACATTGTTGGGTCATAGAAAAAGCAAGAGAGTTCCAGAAAAACATCTATTTCTGCTTTATTGACTATGCCAAAGCCTTTGACTATGTGGAGGATCATGACCAACTGTGGAAAATTCTGAAAGAGATGGGAATACCAGACCACCTGACCTACTTCTTGAGAAATCTGTATGCAGGTCAGGAAGCAACAGTTAGAACTGGACGTGGAACAACAGACTGGTTCCAAATAGGAAAAGGAGTTCGTCAAGGCTGTATATTGTCACCCTGCTTATTTAACTTATAGGTAGAGCACATCATGAGAACCACTGGGCTGGAGGAAGCACAAGCTGGAATCAAGATTGCTGGGAGAAATATCAATAACCTCAGATATGCAGATGACACCACCCTTATGGCAGAAAGTAGAGAGGAACTAAAGAGCCTCTTGATAAAAGTGGAAGAGGAGAGTGAAAAAGTTGGCTTAAACTCAACATTCAGAAAACAAAAATCATGGCATCCGGTCTCATCACATCATGGGAACTAGACGGGGAAACAGTGGAAACACTGAGAGTTTATTTTTGGGGGCTCCAAAATCACTGCAGACGGTGATTGCAGCAATGAAATTAAAAGATGCCTACACCTTGGAAGGAAAGTTATAACCAACCTAGACAGCATATTAAAAAGCAGAGACACTACTTTGCTGACAAAAGTCCATCTAGTCAAAGCTGTGGTTTTTCCAATAGTCATGTGTGGATGTGAGAGTTGAACTATAAAAAAAGCTGAGCACTGAAGAATTGATGCTTTTGAACTGTGGTATTGGAGAAGACTCTTGAGAGTTCCTTGGACTGCAAGGAGAGACAACCAGTCCACCCTAAAGGAAATCAGTCCTGAATATTCATTGGAAGGACCAATGCTGAAGGTGAAACTTTAATACTTTGGCCACCTGATGCAAATAACTGACTCATTTGAAAAGACCCTGATGCTGGGAAAGGTTGAAGGCAGGAGGAGAAGGCGACGACCGAGGGTGAGATGGTTAGATGGCATCTCTGACTCAATGGTCCTGAGTTTCAGTAAACTCTGGGTGCTGATGACAGACAGGGAGGCCTGGCATGATGCAGTCCATGGGGTCACAAAGAGTGGGGCATGGTTGAGTGTCTGAACTGAACTAAACAAAAGACATAATTTATGACTCACAAATAACTCTGACTTTTAGATGACCAACTTGATGAAACTGAGAAAAGGAAAACTCAACCTAGAAGTCAGGAAAAATATTTCTTACACAACTTCCATAAATAGGCCAAGTGAAGTGGCATGAGTCTTGATACCTGAATTCATTTGGAGCTGGACTGGATGACCCATTCACCTATTCCAGTGGGTAGGATGGAGAGGAGGGATGATAACTTCATTCATCATCATTAAGTGGATGGGAGGCTCACTGGTGCTCTGGTCCAGAGATTGGGAGAGAGACATTGGCATCCCTATCAAGAATAAATTCTACATTCCTTTCTACCAGGGGTGGAGGAGGAATTTATTTATTTTTAATTGAAGGATAATTGCTTTACAGTATAGTGTTGATTTCTACTAAACATCAACATGAAGCAGCCATAGGTTTACCATGTCCCCTCCCACTTGAACATCCCTCCCACCTCCCTCCCATTTCTCTCCCTATCCTACCCCTCTAGGTTGTTACTGAGCCCTGGTTTGAGTTCCCTGAGTCATACAGCAAATTTCCATTGGCTGTCTGTTTTACATATCATAATGCATGTTTCCGTGTTACTCTCTCCATACCTTCCACCCACTTCTTCTCCCTCCAGCAGTGGCATCCCTATCAAGAATAGATTCTGAATTCCTTCCTACTGGGGGAAAGGAATTTATTATTGTGGCACCCCAGTATTCAGTACTTCAATGAAACATTCCAAATGATGCCCTGGTATTTCAGAAATGGGAAAAAGCCTTTTAGTAACTACTGAAAATACATCAGAACATAAAACCTGATAGCTCTTGAAAAAAAAAAAAAAACCCATTGTAAATTATGGAATGCAAAATGACATGGGGAGCATGGTGCAGAACTGGCATTAAATACTAAGTGTCATCTCCTACCACTACAGCTCAGATTTTGCTTCACTAGGCAATTATTTATACCACGTATGAAGCCAGAAAGTCAGACAGAAGCTTTGCTCTCACATACTCTTTCCTACCTGCTTTGCTGATGCCTGACAATCCTTTGATAAGAAATAGTCTTTCATTCCATGATTAAAGCTAATAGACTTGAATATATGATACAATTGGGAGTTAATTCTCAAGAGTAAATGTTTTCAACAATGGGGACTAGGTGGTACTGCTATTCCTTCCCCTCTGTGCCTGAAGTGTTGGGGAAGCAGGAAGATCCCAGGTGCTGAGGGAGAAAAGCTGGAAAGAATAGATGTGACAGGCCTTGAGAGTCAGAATGATTAGGTTAGTTACCAATAAGAAAAGAAGATTCTTGAGCAGGATAGTCATATGATGAAATCAATACCTCAGATCATTTCAAGGTCATATTCAACAGGTGAAAGTGGGTGCAGTGACAAGGCAAACACATTGAGAGATGCTGACCTAATTCAGACACGAGGGGGTTCAAAATATAAGAATAGGGCTGTATCTGTGGAAGTGAAAAGAGAGGGACACATTTAGGAGAGATGGTGGAGAAGGAGTGGTTGGCAGGGGAGGTTTGGTAATTAGTTCTGCGGGAATCCTATCATTTAGAAACCAAGGACAAGGACTGAATATAGGAAGTGGGCAAAAGGAGCCTTGAAGGTGATTCTAAGAGTAGCATGTGTTAGTCTCTCAGTCATGTCTCACTCTTTGTGACTGTAGCCCGTCAGGCTCTTCTGTCCATGGGATTCTCCAGGCAAGAATACTGGAGTGGGTTGCCACTCCCTCCTCCAAGGAAGAGTAAGTAGCATGAAAGTGAAAGTCACTCAGTCGTGTCCAACTCTTTGCAACTCCATAGACTATAAAGTCCATGGAATTCTCCAGGCCAGAATACTGGAGTGGGTAGCCTTTCCCATCTCCAGGGGATTTTCCCAACCCAGGGATTGAACCCAGGTCTCCTCGATTGCAGGCATATTCTTTACCAGCCAAACCACAAGGGAAGCCCAAGAATACTGGAGTGGGTAGCCTATTCCTTCTCCGGTGGATATTCCCAACCCAGGAATTGAACCGGGATCTCCTGCATTGCAGGCAGATTCTTGACCAATTGAACTATCTGGGAAGCCCAGAATAGCATGAACCCATGGTAATTAGGAAAAGGAATCACTCTGCTCATTTAATTCTCTTCTCTCAGCAGCCCTCCTCCCTAAATCCTTCTGTTGTTTCTCAATGCCTTCAACATAAAGTGCAAATCCCTCAATCCTGTTATATGGCTGCTTACAATCTGCTTCCTGCTTACCTCTTGAATCCATCTCTCCCTCTTGCTGCCCTTGAACTCACTATTCAATCATCCTGAGCAGCTCTTTTCAATTCTGGGGTCTGTCAGGAGTGTCTTTCCCTAGGGCATTCCTCCTTTTTGTACCTACCCTCCACCTCTCCCCCGCTAATGGGGGTAATTCTTTTGCATACTTGAGATCTCAGTGTAAACACCGCTCTCTGCAGAACATCTCTCCTGATAACCCTCTTTTCCATCTCCTGCTCTGTGTCTCTTTACCCCTGTGCTTAGCACAATGGCTTCCTATGTGAGCACAAACTATGCTGGACTCTCCAAATTTTGGTGGGCACAGAAGTCACCTCCAGTGTTTACGAAGTTTAGGCTTCTAGATCTCAGACCAAAGGCTCTGATTTAGTAGAGCCTGGATGAACCCACACTTTTAGAAACACTGCGCTATTGTAATTGCTTGTTGGTTGTTGTTTTCCAGTCTCTAAGTCATGTCTGACTCTTTGTGACCCCATGGACTGCAGCATGCCAGGCTTCCCTGTCCTTTACCCACTCCTGGAGTTTGCTCAAACTCAACCCCATTGAATAGATGATGTTATCTAACAATCTCACCCTCTGCCATCCTGTTCTCCTTTTGCTTTCAGTTTTTTCCAGCAATTGCTTGTCTATGTGAGAGCAATCCTGGACTGTGTGTCATTAGGGTGACTGGTCTCTGGCTCTATGACAGCAGAGACCACTACAGTCCTGGACATCCAGCATAGGGTCTGATATGGTACAGATAGTCATTAGGGAATTGTCAAATAAGGGGATAAATGATGTGACAACAGTAAGAGTGAAAAATGACTTGGGATTGCAAACTTAGGGAACAAGGAGGTAATGGAAAAAATGGGAAGGGGTGTCTATTTGTGGGAGAAAATGATGAACACTCACACACTAATTTCAGACAACAGGTGGAGACTCTAAGGCGGTGCTCAACCCTCAGTGCCTCCTGTCTGGCACTGACTACATTGTGGAAAATGGCCCAACCCTCTTACATTACCTATGCACTCCCCAAGACACAGATGTATGTTTTTCCCAAAGGCAGCATGTAATTTTGAGAATTGCAATCATTTTTTCCATGTTCTTTTGAAGGCTGTAAAATAATTTTAGATGCAATACTAATTCTAGGTCCCTGCTTACCCTTGACCTTTGAAGTTTGATTCAAAACATCACACACTTCTCAGCCCAGATGTTGGCAAGTTAATGATATATTGCTGTAGGAAAAACTTGGTCTCGTTTGCACAAGGAGCTGGAAATCTTTGGTAATACTACCTTACCTCAATTTGTGTGTGCGTGTGTGAATATAACTGAAATACAATTTTGTTAGTATACACGCAGAAGATTAAGAACTAGGAAAAATAATGAAGTGTCCTAGTGTTTATGGAACTGAGCATTGTCATGCAATTGATTTGAAAACTCTTAAGAACTCATGGTGACTCTTCTAGTCCAAGAGTAGAGAAGATAATTTCCAGCTAAGTGAGTCTCTCAAATGCTCTTTTTAGAGCTTGAGCTCCTTTTACCCATTTCCTACATCCAGTCCTTGTCCTTGGTTTCTAAAAGGTAGGATTCCCACAGACCTAACTACCAAACCTGCCCTGCCAACCACTCTTAAAAACTCTTTAGCTTTTTAACTGGCAAAATCAACCTTGAGAAGAATAATGTCTTTATAAGGCAAGAGGTCAAAAATCCAGCTAATGCCATTTAGTCTGTCTCACTGTCTACTGTGAGTCATAGCGATTTGTGTACATTTCTTAAGATTCTCTACTGGGCCAAGGGGAAAAAAGGGTGGGAGGAATTGGAAGATTGGGATTGACACTTATAAACTATTGATACCATGTATACATGTGCGGCTGCTCAGTCGCTCAGTAGCATCCAAGTGGCGTCCGACTCTTTGTGACCCCATGGACTGAAGCTCAGCAGGCTCCTCTGTCCATGGAATTTTCCAGGCAAGAGTACTGGAGTAGGTTGCCATTTCCTAGTCCAGGGCATCTTCCTGACCCAGGGATTGAACCCCCATTTCCTGCAGCTCCTGCATTGGCAGGCGGATTCTTTACCACTGAGGCACCTGGGAATCTCTCTATCTATACAATAGATAACTCCTGGGAGGATACTGCATGGCACAGGGAACTCTATTACGCTGTGGTGACTTGAATGGGCAGGAAGTCCAAAAGGGAGGGGAAATATGTATACATATGGCTGATTAACTTTTCTGTACAGTAGAAACTAACACAACATTGTAAAGCAATTGTACTCCAATAAAAATTAATTAAAAAAGGAGAGAAAAAAAAAAAGATTCCCTACTGGGAAGTTAGCATCTTGAGGATATGGGACAAATATCCTTCTCAGCACCTAATATAATGCTTTACTTTTTATTTATTTAGAACATTAAAAGAAATTGAAGTGTAGTTGCTATACAATATTAAATCACAAGTTTACAAGTTAGTGATTCACAATTTTAAAAGGTTACACTCCATTTAGAGTTATTGTAAAATATTGGCTGCATTCCCTGCATTGTACAAGATACAATGCTTGTAGCTTATTTTATACCTAATAATTTGTATGTGATATGAGGTTTCACACTGTCTAAATGCTTAATAATTATCTGTGGAGTGAATGAATCAACCTGTTCACCTTTCTGATGCTGGTTAGCTGGTTAGTCTGCAGTACCAGGCACATATACAGCTCAGTGAATACTGGTGAATTAAATGTGATGATATTATCTCCTAACATCTTTGGAGTATTTGTTGTTCTGGGGAAGGGCAGCTAATCTTGGCCTGGGGAGGCATAGCCACCCTCTCCTGGCAGTCATGCTGTCTTCAGGCATGGATGATGCTGGAAGCAGGATTAGCTTCTTGGAGTCCGCAGAGAATCTCCGGTTCAAGAGGCTGTGAGGTTGCCTACACCGGAGGTTCCATGGCACATTGGTGGCAGAGTGGAGGCCAGAAACCTTTCTGGACAAATAGATGACCTTGTGGAAGCAATTACAAACAGCCAGTTTTTGAATGAGCAGACATTTTCTTACATGAAACTCAGCCTTAATTTTCTTTGTCAGTTAGCTGAATTGAAAGATTTTTTTTCCCTCGTCTTCTTTCCTTTCACTGGCTTTCTTTGGGAATGAACCTCTGCTTATGAACTCCCTGTTCTTTTTAATGATAGTTTTCTAGTAAGGTTTCTTGAACCCGGGGAATCCAAAAACCCATACTATTCTCTATTTAGACTCCGATATCTCCCTGCTAGGTCCTCCCCCATCACACGCTGTTGCTCAGTGTAAAACTGCAAATTCTAAGCCTGAAGGGAAGTGCTATTTCAGCTGGGTGATCAAAAATACCATCTTTTCTTTTCATAATGGCCTAATGCTTTCTCCTCCCCACCTCACTCGGTATGTATTACCTCCTTCAAGTCATAGAATAAGTTTTCCGCTGATTGTAAAATATATTTCTTTGGGAGAGGGTGTACATGTGTGTGCTCAGTGATGAAGTTCTCTTGACTGAGGACCATCATGGGAAAGGCCTCCCTCAACCCTGATGATGCATCAGTACTTAAAGTGGGCTCACGAGGGACTTCCCTGATGGTCCAGTGGCCAAGATTCCATACTCCCAATGCAGGGGCACAGGTTCAATCCCTGGTCAGGGAACTAGATCCTGCATGCTGCAACTAAGACCGAGTATAGCCAAATTAAAAAAAAAAGTGAGCTCATGATATTATATCCTTGCTCTTGCATATAGTAACACAGTGACAACACACATGGGTACAGTGGTATACCTGCTGCCCTAAGCTGAAAATATATCCATGTAGTATTTTATTGTACTCTTCTACCCCCGACTGCAGCCAGCACCTGCAGTCACTGGCAAGGTATGCTTAGTGACTCAACCAGCCAGACGCCAAGTTCACTCCTGTTCCAACAACAGGGTCTGTGTGGCGAGCTGACTTCCTGCTGACATATAAATCTGCCACAGCCCTTTGGAGTGTTCCTGGAAGCCTAGACCAGGACTGGCTGCTAACCTCTGGAGAAGTGAGTGGACCACCCCCACCCTCTCCAGGGCTGTAGTTCTGTGCGGTAGGAGTTTTTTAGGTTTGGAGAGACTTTCTGAGGTTGAATGTCTTGTCTGCCCCTTCATAGACAGGGGATCACCTTGATTCTCCTCTTGGTGTTTTCCCATCCTCTCATGCGGAAATGTCCTCTAAATCAGATCCAAGGCTCCCCTGTCTCTGCCTGGAGATGGGAACAGTTGGGGCTCGAGTTCACCAGCCAGGTGGCTGCAGGCGGGAGGGAGGTGGTTTTACTTCATTTTTAGCATAGATTAGATCCATGGGTTGGGAAGATCTCCTGGAGGAGGGAATGGCAACCCACTCCAGTATTCCTGCCTTGAGGATCCCATGGACAGAGGAGCCTGGCAGGCTATGGTCTGTAGGATCTCAAAGAGTTGGACACGATTGAAGTGACTTAGCATGTGCTAAAATGATCTATTCCAGCCCCTGTGAAGTCCAAATCAGCATGAACAGTCTGAATTTTCCACTTCAATGACAACAACTTCCCATGCTCAGTATGCACTTAGGAGAGACTTTTTTTTTTTTCTATGCTAGGTCTTAGTTGCGGCATGAAGATCTAGTTCTCTGACCAGGGATTGAAATTGCTCCCCATGTACTGGGAATGTGGAGTCGTCTTCACCTGACAACCAGGCAAGTTCCCAGAAGAGGTATTCTTATCAAGTTCTTTTGCAAATAGGCGCTTAGGCATGAAGGTCCCCTTTAAGTAGATGGTAAATAAAACTGTCTCATAACTTTTACCATCACTATACTTTATGTAGGCCTTCCCTGGTAGCTCAGTCAGTAATGAATCTGCCTGCAGTGCAGGAGACCCAGGTTCAATCCCTGAGTTGGGAATATCCCCTGGAAAAGTAAACGGCAAACCACTCCAGTATTGTTGCCTGGACAGAGGAGCCTAACAGGCTACAGTCCATGGGATTGCAAGAGATGGCCACAACTTAGCAACTAAACAACTACCATACTATATGTAGAGCATTTGGGCAGAAAATTATAGGAAGTTCAGCCCTTTTGCAGAGAAATATAAGGCTTTAGAGCCAAGTAGTCAGAGTATAAATCCTATTTCTATACTTACTAGAAATATTAATAATACAATAATGAAAGAGATAATTATAATAGCATACAGTAATAATATAGACACTAATAGAATAATATAAAAATAATACAGATAATCATAGGCTTTGAGAGTACTACATTTGAAGATTAAATGAAAAATGCATGAAATATCCTTAACACAGCACCTGGCATGAAGTTAATACTACTCAATGCTTTCAGAATTTTTTTTTTCTGTCTCTTTGCAGGTCATCAGCATGGACATGAGTCCACTTTATGCTGTGTCACTGCAGTTAGCATGGCTGATGGAAGAGCCTTAAACAAGTTGGTTTGAGGTTGAGCTCCCTTGCTTAAGTAACTGCACAGGCCCATTCTTACTATTGTGTGGCTTGAATTTTTCAGCTTCAACCTCAATAACAGGTTTGTGTAACATGCCGCAAGCCCCCCTGTAATTGTGGTTGGATGAAAAGAATATATGGGATAATGATATGACTTTTCCCCATCCCTTGCTCAACACTGTGGTGGAGAAGGAAAAGGCCGCCCCAGAAAGCACTTTCCGAACAGCAAGAGCAGCACATGTGTGGGTTTGTCTTAGAACACAGAGTTCCTGGATTCGGCTCCTGGTGGACTTGGTCAGGCCTGTTGGGCTGAGGTTCACTATAGGAAATGGTTAGAATTCAGTGCTCTGCAAGCAAGTGTGATTCGTGGCCACTGAAGACTTTGCAGAAAGGTTAATGTTTGTGAAGTCCTCTAAAAGTTCATATTTTCCGTGCATCTGGAAATTCCAGTTACCGAAATTGAATTGTCGCTCCTTGGCTATAATTTCCATTGCTTTAGTTGGTAGCTAGTCTGGGACTGCTCTTAATTAAGGGCTCATACCTTTCTTCCAAATTCCTTCCTCACCAATCCTCATTTGCCTAACAAACAGAGGGGCTTCCTGGGTTTTTTGGTTGAAATCTAAGAAGAGAGTTTAGGTGTCTCTGCATTCTCATCTGAAGATGAGCCAGCCACCATTTCTTTCTTTAACCTGCTTCATCAGTGATGCCTTTAAAGGCAGCAGAAGCCCACACTGGAGCTTCTCAAACTTTAAGGCGCAGACACCCCACTGGGGGCTCTTTATTAAACTGCTGGTTTCGATTCAGGGGGTCTGGAGTTGGCCTGCTCTTCTGCATTTCTCACAAGCTTTCAGGCAGTTTCCTTGCTGCTGGTATGTGAATCAAGAAATTATACACGAAGTTCTGTAGGGATTCAGTTCTCCAAACATTTACTGGGCCTTTCAGCAAATCTAGCTATTTTTTTCTCTTTGAATCCCCAGGTGGACATTTCTGATCATTTTATCTTTCAGCAGTCCTAAACACTGTAGATTTATGAAGCCTTAACTTAGCTCTATTTCCCTTGATTAGTTTATCTTATGTTGATATTTATCATCCACTTAGAATTTCAGTCCTAATATACGTAGCTGTTGCTGTGACAAGCAGTATATACACATATAGAAATGTATAGTCAACTGCTGTGACTCTCTTGGGGCCACTTTGCTTTCACTGGCCTTTAGATTCTGAGTTCCCTTTTGTTGGTCTCGCCATCAGATTCATGGCTTTGTCAAACTCAGTGATATGCATCACCCATCAGAGCCCCCTTTGGGGGTGTCTGTTATTGGCACTTTCCTGGATAACTCTCACCTGCATAAAAGTAGCTCTGAATCTTTGTTTGTTTTTCTTTTTTTTGGTCATCTGCTCCATTGTTTACTAGTCCCACAGAAGCAAGCTAAGATTTTTTAATTAACCTATGTGATGGCACAGACAAACCCAGCCAGGTCTTTGCTTAAATGTGATCTAGCAGAGAGAAATCCTTGAGCAACGCACACAGGATAGTGACCGCTGTGCAGCCTGACTTTCTCTTGATAGTATGCATCCCCACCTGAGGGGATTTACATTTTCATTTGTTTGTTGCCTGGATCTTCCCATCAACATGTAAGCTTCAAAAGAGAATGACTTTTTTACGGTACAAATGAACTTACTTACAAAACAGAAATAAAGTTACAGATGTAGAAAACTTACAGTTATCAGGTGTAAGGCATGTGGGAGGGTATAAATTGGAAGATTGGGATTGACATATACCCACTACTATATATAAAATAGATAACTGAAAAGGACCTACTGTACAGCACAGGAATCTCTACTCAATACTCTGTAATGGCCTATATGGGAAAAGAATTCTAAAAAGAGTCTATATATAGATATGTATAACAAATTCATTTTGCTGTACACCTGAAGCTAACACAAGATTGAAGTCAACTATACTCCAATAAAATTTTTAACAAAGAGAGAAAAACAACATAACAACAACAAAAGAGAATGGCCTTTCTTATGCCAGAACTGAGGAGGTCTTCAATAAATATTTATTAGAAAGAACGAATTAAAGAGAACTGTATTTCCCAGCAATCATCTTCTAAGCATAGTTTGGTATTTCCAACTAGAAGTCTCTTGAGGCTAGGTACCTTATCTTGCTCATTTCTGTGTCTTATGTAGGTACCCTGGACATATTTGTTGACTGACTGACTGATTACAGTGTAGAGGGTAGAGGGAATACCATACACTTGAGAGAAGTGAGCTGGTCTCTATTTCTAGCTTGGCCTTGTATTAGTTGTGTGATTTAGGCAATGTTATGAAGACTTCCTGGGCTATCGCTTCCTCTTAAGAGGATATTTTCATATGGTTGCTTTAAGAGGATATTGTTATATGGTTGCTTTAAGGATTAAATGAAATAACATCCATAAACCTCTTAATATAGAAACTTAACAATATTAGGATCTCAATGTATTATTGCTGTTGTCATTCTAACCAATATTAACCTTTTATTGCCTCTCCTCCTCATTGCACTTCCCATTTGGCAAATTCTTTGAGTGTGTTCTTTTTTAAAAAAATTAATTCTTATTGGACTGTAGTTGCTTTACAATGTTGCATTAGTTTCTGCATTTGTGCTCAGTCGCATACAACTCTTTGCAACCCTATGGACGAGAGCCCGCCAGGCTCCTCTCCATGGGATTCTCCAGGCAAGAATACTGGAGTGGGTTGCCATTTCCTCTTCTGGGGGATTTCCCCCATCTCCAGTGTCTCCTGCAGCATTGGCAACTGGATTCTTTACCACTGAGCCACCTGGGAAGCCCTGCACAGCTTTTCCTGCACAGCAAAATGAATCAGCAATACATATACATATACACCCCTCTTTTTTGCATTTTCTTCCCATTTAGGTCACCACAGAGCATTGAGGAGAGTTCCCTGAGCTATATAGTAAGTTCTCATTAGTTATCTATTTTACATATAGCATCAATAGTGTGTGTATGTCAATCCCAGTCTCCCAGTTCATCCCATCCCCTTCCCACCTTTGTGCTCATACATTTGTTCTTTAATTTCAGTTCAAGGCACTAACCCAAGCTTTGCAGTTCTAGCATCCTAGATTAATGGAAAACTTAGACTTAACTCAAAGACTCAGGAGGATGAATGACCACAAATTCATTCTTTATAGGAACTTAAAAATATATCTAACTATATTCAGAATCCAATAATTATCGCCTCCACCTTTGTCCCTGGATTAAATGCAGTTTGATTTGCTTGCTTTTGCCATTGCGTGCCTCTGTTTTCCAGATAGGGAGATCCTTATGAAAAAGCAAGATGGAGCACATCACTGCTGCTCTGCTGGCTCTCCATCTAAATCACAGTAAATGTCAGAGTTCTTCATGAAGCCACAAAGTGCTGTGAAATGTTCTTTCTCTCTCATCGCTAAGCTTGTCTCCTACTACTATTTCTTCTCTATATCCATTCTACACTAACTCCAATGGGCTTAGTGCATGCCATCGGCCACGGCCTACCTCTAGGACTTTCATGCCTGCTATTTCCTCTGACTGAAACACTCTTTCCTGTGATATTCCTACAGGAATATACTCTCACACTTTCTAATTTTTGTTTGAAGGTCATTCTGACAAAAAGATCTTTCTTGGACCTTTTATTATGTTGATGCTCCTATCCTGGAAGACACATGACCTTTCCCTTCTCTATTATTATTTTTTCAAAATAGTATGTCATCATTGGATGACCTATATATTTTACTTATTTGCTTATCACCCCAGATTAGATTATAACTCCATGATGATGGGGATTTTTGCCTGTTTTGTTTTTTGTTCTGCTCCCAGTGTCTGGCACACCATAGATGATCAATGAAAGTTTAGTAAATGAGTTGATAAATGGATAAGGGAAGTGGGATGGGTTAGCGGTGGGCTGGGCATCCAGGTGGGGGTGCAAACATGAAGGAAGAAGGGGAAAATTTAGAATCCAACATCTGTTTCTGTGACTTCAGGCTTGGCTGGCTCAGAGGTGGCTTGACTCCTGTCACCTGGCCCACTGACAGCTGACACCATAACAAAGCAATGCACTGGAATGAATCAGGTTCTGGAATGCTGGAAAACCTCCATAGGTCAGCATGACCTTGACAATGGGAATCTATGATTCTTTGTTGCATATTTCCCCAAATCATTAACTCAGGCCAGAGACCTTCCCTGGTGTTTTCCACAGCTCTCAAGGAAGAGATATGAAAAATGGTGAGTTCCAGAGACACTTCACTGGTAAAGCTGAGTTGATACCTCTGTTTCCTGTCTTTCTGGATTATGCTTTTGCTGACTTGACGAAGGCAATTGACTGTGTAGCTTTAAAATGTTCCTTTAAGGGTCCACTCTATGTCAGAGAGTGAAGAAAAGGATTAATTAAGCAAAGTAGAACTTGGAAGGTGATTCAAATGCAGTTAGTCATCAACTTTAACCTCTGTGGTTTCACTATGCTCAGGAAGCCTGCTTCTCTAGGTCACTTTGTCTTGTGATGGCTCACTCCTCATGCCATTATTCCTAACCCCAAAGGATATGGGCCGTGGGCCTGGATCAGCATTGTTGGATTGCTTCCTTCCTTACTGGAAACTCTTTGCTTGGAGGTGTCTCTGGGGTGAGGAAGATGAATCAAATGGCAAGCAAAAACCAGAGAGTAAGAGATGGGGGTCAGGGGGAGTTGGGAAGAGTCACTTCCTCATTGAACTTGACTTTCCCTTATCCTGAAAACAAGTCTTTTGTGATTTTTTGGAAAGAGTAGCAACCATATCTTCTCCAGGATTTTGGGCTCCCTCTGGGAAGCTTCTCCCTCTGTGGGCCCATCCCCTCCTGGAAACCCCCTTCAGGGCTCAGCTCCCATTGGATGGACTTGGAGAACACCCCCTCCCACTGCCGATTTTGGAGCTCAAGGAGTGGTGGCGTCTTCCTGGTTAGCTTGTCATAATGAAGTTTCACCATTCTCGGTTTGGATTTTCAGTTTTTCTGTCATCTATGTAACTCATCTCTGTACCAATTTCCTTTTGTTTGAAAGATATAGAATGACTTATGTCTTCTTCACTGCAATCTCACTGGTCTGCTCAGCCCAAACCATTCTTTAACTTTTGTAGAGATAGGATCACTTGTCATTTTGTCCTCAAGATTTTTTTTTAATTGTATAAAGCTGAAAGTATTGACTTTGATCAGTATAAATGTATACACCTTTCCAGTCATACCTTTGTTTAAAATTTATACCAGTCTGTGGGCTTCCTGAACATGTGCTGTGGGACACCAACTCTCTGCTATAGAATGGAAGCTTTCAGAAAATGTGTGAAGAGCTTTTTACTTAGTCTCCACTGTGTTGTCAGATTTCTGCCACAGCCAGAGCATGATTTTAGAATTTTGCTGAACTTCTCTCAGCCTCAATTTCTTCATCTATAAAAGAAGAAAGTTATGTTTGATGGGTCATTTACAAACTTTAATTTATCCTCAGAACTCTTTGGTTTTTCAAGTATGATCTGAATCTCAACATAGAAAGTGGGAGACCCTAAGCTCACCTCCTTGACCCCCAGATGACCTCCCTTTGTTGTCTACGTTAGTCACTCAGTGGTGTCCGACTCTTTGTGACCCATGGACTGTAGCCTGCCAGATTCCTCTGTCCATGGAATTCTCCAGGCAAAAATGGTTGCCTGCAATATCACTGAGGAACATAGATGCAAAAATCCTTAACAAAATTCTAGCAATCAGAATCCAACAACACATTAAAAAGATCATACACCATGACCAAGTGGGCTTTATCCAGGGATGCAAGGATTCTTCAATATCCGCAAATCAATGTAATACACCGCATTAACAAATTGAAAAATAAAAGCCATATGATTATCTCAGTAGATGCAGAGAAGGGCTTTGACAAAATTCAACAGCCATTTATGATAAAAACTCTCCAGAAAGCAAGAATAGAAGGAACATACCTCAACATAATAAAAACTATATATGACAAACCCACAGCAAACATTATCCTAAATGGTGAAAAATTGAAAGCATTTCCCCTAAAGTCAGGAACAAGACAAGGGTGCCCACTTTCACCATTACTATTCAACATAGTTTTGGAAGTTTTGGCCACAGCAAACAGAGCAGAAAAAGAAATAAAAGGAATCCAAATTGGAAAGGAAGAAGTAAAACTCTCACTGTTTGCAGATGACATGATCCTCTACACAGAAAATCCTAAAGACTCCACCAGAAAATTACTAGAGCTAATCAATGAATATAGTAAAGTTGCAGGATATAAAATCAACAGACAGAAATCCCTTGCATTCCTATACACTAATAATGAGAAAGTAGAAAAAGAAATTAAGGAAACAATTCCATTCACCATTGCAACGAAAAGAATAAAATACTTAGGAATATATCTACCTAAAGAAACTAAAGACCTATATATGGAAAACTATAAAACACTGATGAAAGAAATCAAAGAGGACACTAATAGATGGAGAAATATACCGTGTTCATG
>SJYT01010963.1:139858-203919 GCA_006410635.1 Cephalophus harveyi
GCCGAAGAATTGATGCTTTTGAACTGTGGTGTTGGAGAAGACTCTTGAGAGTCCCTTGGACTGCAAGGAGATCCAACCAGTCCATCCTAAAGGAGATCAGTCCTGGGTGTTCTTTGGAAGAACTGATGTTGAAGCTGAAACTCCAATAGTTTGTCCACCTGATGTGAAGAGCTGACTCATTTGAAAAGACCCTGATGCTGGGAAAGATTGAGGGCAGGAGGAGAAGGGGATGACAAAGGATGAGATGGTTAGATGGAATCACCGACTCCATGTACATGGGTTTGTGTGGACTCCGGGAGTTGGTGTTGGACAGGGAGGCCTGGTGTGTTGCGGTTCATGGGGTAGCAAAGCGTCGGACACGACCAAGCGACTGAACTGACCTGAACTGAACTAATCTTACTCTGAAGGAGAAAAACCCATGTATCCTTGGAATAGTGAGGGTTTTATTGGAAAAACTGCCAACAGAAAAATGTTATATCTTATTAGCAGAAATAAAACTGGGAATGCTAAGAGGATGTTCAAGTTTCCTGAGTGCCATGTCCCTCAGAGGTCATCAGGGCTTGCCTGATTCCCCAGTCATTGTGCTCCCCCTCAGGCTGAGACAGCATCCTAGCCCCACTATGCTCTCTCTCCAAACCTCGATCAATCCCTCTTCAGTGGGACTTTCAGGGGCTCTAACTCAGTCCTCCCATGACAGCCTCAGCACTGTTGCTGGAACTTTGTATTTGGGTTTGCTCCCAGTTTAGGGTGTCTCTGACACTAAGCTCCCCTTAACTTTGATATTACTCCTTGGAAGAAAATTTATGACCAACCTAGACAGAATATTAAAAACGAGACATTACTTTGCCAACAAAGGTCCGTCTAGTCAAGGCTATGGTTTTTCTAGTAGTCATGTATGGATGTGAGAGTTGGACTATAAAGAAAGCTGAGCATCGAAGAATTGATGCTTTTACACTGTGGTATTGGAGAAGACTCTTGAGAGTCCCTGGGACTGCAAGGAGATCCAACCAGTCCATCCTAAAGGAGATCAGTCCTGGGTGTTCTTTGGAAGGACTGATGTTGAAGCTGAAACTCTAATAATTGTCCACCTGATGCAAAGAGTTGACTCATTTGAAAAGACCCTGATGCTAGGAAAGATTGAAGGCGGGAGGAGAAGGGGATGACAGAGGATGAGATGGTTGGATAGCATCACCGAGTCAATGGGCATGAGTTTGAGTAAACTCCGGAAGTTGGTGACGGACAGGAAGGCCTGGTGTGCTGTGTTCCATAGGGTCGCAAAGAGTCGGACATAACTGAGTGAGTGAACTGAACTGAACTGAACCTTGATATTTAAGTAAAATCTACCTTGTTTCTGTGTGCCTGAATCCCAGTCCTGATGACCTGCGGGGAGTCCCAGCCTGGCCCAGACCTGCCTTGCCAATTCCTCCCGGGGAGTGGGCACTAGTTCGGGCTCAATGACATCTTTACTACAGGTTATCCTCAATCAGAATCTCAAAATATGGCCTGACTCTTGACATTGTTGTGAGCTCTTCAATCGCCAGGACACTCCATAAGGTCTCATTGACAACCCCTTCTCCCCCACCTCCAAGGATTTTCTTTAAGAAATCAGGTGTGTCTTATCTTTTGGGGTTCCCTAAATTGTCTGCCACCCTGGACTCCTCTTACTTCCCACTGGTGGTCTTTTTCATTATAACCTGTGCTTGGCTCTTAAGTCCTGTCCCCTTATGGTCTCTGTGGTTCTAGACCATATAAACCTTACATGTCTAGGAACTTCCCTGGCAGTTCAGTGGTTAAGACTTCCTCTTCCAGTGCAGGGGTGCGGGTCTGACCCCAGATTGGGGAGTTAAGATCCCACATGTCTCACAGTCAAAAAACGAAAATATTTTTTAAAAAGAAGCAATATTGTAACAAATTTAATAAAGACTTTAAAAATGATCAACATAAAAAAAATCTTAAAAAACAAAAGCAAAACCTTACATGCCTAATCTAAGTCAGAAGCTAGTATTGGTTACATGAAGCGCTTTGCTCATCACAAAATAAAAATTCTTTTCCAGTTCTAAGCAATCTATTTCCTTTTCCCACTTATTATTCTTCCATTGAACATGTAATGATCTCTGGGTGTTAAGGATACAACGATTAATGAATAAATGGTCCTTGGGGGCTCCCAGTTTGGTGAAGAAGAGATTTTAAGCAAACAATTGTAATTTGATAATGATGTAAGTTGCTTGCGGAGCACACACACACAAAAAAAGAAGTCTAAATTCCGAGAGGTGGTGGTAGTGGTGGGGAAATGAGTAGTTTCAGGGAATCTTGAACTGAGCCTTGAAGGAGATATAGAGGCTCATCACTGATGAGAATCAGGGAGAAGGATCATCACATATTTGGGGAAGGTCAATTTAGTGGGTGTGGCTGTAATATCAAAGAGATGAGGGGGAAAAAGTAGATGCTGAAGGCTGTATATGCCAGGCCAGGGAGTTTGGGACATACTGTTCAGCAATTGGTGCTATGGGAGAGTTTGAAGTAGGGGGTTATCACATTCAGATTTTCATTTTAGGAAGATTCTTTGGAAGAGGGATTGGTTGGAAGGAGGTGAGATTAGGATTAAGAAGATTATGAAGAGGCTCTATTATAATAGTTGAGGCAAGAAATGATAAGTGATGGGAGGAGAGTTTGGGGGAGAATGGATACATGTATATGTATGGCTGAGTCTCTTCACTGTTCCCCTGAAACTATCAAAACATTGTTAATCACTATACCCCAATACAAAATAAAAAAGTTTTTAAAAATTGCAAAAAAAGAAATGATAAGTGCTTAAATCAGGATGATATCGGTGGAGATGGACTAGGGCAGGGGCAGCTTTGAAAAGTGTTTGTGAATAGAATACAGATAATTGGTGGTCAGCTGCAAAGAGAAGTAGTGAAGAGAGAGCTGCTGAGTACAACTCTCAGAAAGTTGGGAGCAACAGAGGGTAACTCCCAGGTTTCTGCTTTGGGAGTTGAGTATGGATGGGGATACCACCTCTAAACTGGGGAATGCAAGGGCAGGTGATGTTGAACACATTATGTGCGAAGGCTCTGGAGGATGCCAAGTGGAGATGCTCCATGGACAATCCACAGTCTGAAAATCATATCCAGCTCAAGAAAGACTTCTTGGCTTGAGATTGATTTGGAAACCATAAATATATACAGGGGGACCATAAATTCTGAATACAGAGATAATAATATTTTGTCATGTTTTATAATATAGGATCAATAAATCACTTGTTCTGTATCCACCTATGTTTCCAGATTTTATGGCCATCCCATAGAAATTTGTTAGAGCCAGATAGAACACAGGTCAATCCAATAGAATATATAAAGCAAGAAGAGAAAAAGGCTGGACATGGAGTCCTGGGAACTATAGTATTTATGAGACAAAAGAGACTGAGAAGAAACAGAAAGGAGATGAGATTTAAAACTAAGAGAAAGCCCAAGAGGAGAGTAACACTTCCGTAGAGACAAAGGGGAAGGTGGTGAGGATGAAGAAGAATGTGCAGATGTCAGCCCAACTTGCCATCAAAACTCCTTTAAACCTTTTCCCCAAGTGGCCCAAAGTATTACTTTCTCTAGAACAGTGATTCTTAATTGTTCATAGTGTAACAAGTTCTTTGAGAATCTGAAGGAAGTGTGAGACCCTTTTCCATACGACTGAAGCGACTTAGCAGCAGCAGCAGCAGTAAGAATGGAATGCAGTATGGGGGCGGAGGAGTGTCAAGCCCATCATCTCAAGAATGCCAGGGTAAGACTCGGTATTTTGTAAAACTTCTTTTAAATAATAAACTAATTCTAAATATTCACAGAGAAGGTCTTAATCTCCCTGTCCTTTGGGGGAAATGCTGCTTTATTTTCTTCTGAGAAAGCTGAACAAGAATGAATGTTATGCAGTAGCATGATGTCATTAATTTATCAAAGCTCAGATGATTTTTTTTTCCATCAGAAGGATATTTTTTCTTTCCTTTTTTTTTGTCATCCCTTTCTCAATAGCTTAAAAACTTTTTTTCTTAGCTGAAATCGACTTTGGCTTAATTCGCCTAGTTGATTTTTGTTATCATAAAATGCCTCAACTTACAAGCCTCAGCCCTTAAAATTTTCAGAAAATTTAAAGGATCATATCCCTTCTGGAGGCATTTTGAAGCATATTTCCCCTCAATAGACCTAACCCAGTTTCCTTAAATTGGTTCTTTCCAATTGACACTAGGGGCCATGTCTTTTGTCAAATGTTTCTTAATTTTGGCTTCCCTGACACCATGCCTTCCCTTTTGGCTCCTTTCCTCTTTTGTGATTGTTTCTAGGTCTTTTCGGTTGACTCATTTCACAGCTGAGGGCATCTTCAAAGACTCTGTTCTTAGTTCCCTACCCTTGTTTATTTTTCACCCACTCTTTTTCATTCAGTTTACCCTAACAAGTATTTATTGAGTGCGGAGTCTGTTTGGTGCACTTATGAATTCTTGTAACTGCAAAAATCTCCTCTTTGTGAAGATTTATGCCTCCAAATTATTCTTCCAACTCTGACACGGTACAATTACACAATTCCCACAGCTGCCAACCAACCATGTCACTTTGAGATGTCATGCTCGTTTTCCCCTTCTAACTGGCCCTTTTACAATTTGAGTTCTCCATGCCAATCCATGGCCTCATTAATTTTCTGTTACTTGGCCTGGATGTCTGAGATCTCTCTAAGCTTTGATAACATCTGAAGTGACAAACAAAATAGAACACAAATTCTCAACCAGAACTTCAATGAAAATTCTGCAACCTTGTTAGATTCACAAAACAAATTATTGTTTCCTAGCTTGTCGATTGATGTTTTTTTCTCTCCTGTAAATTGATTTTCCTTTTAGTCCTGCTATTTTCTGTCCTGTTATTTTTCTTTCTTCTTGTCATCCCCTTCATTTTATCCTTTTTGCATCTTGTAGTTCAGATTCTTCTCTGTTATTAATCTGTGCTGTCAGATCTCACATTGCTCTCCCTTATATGCTTCTGTACAAATGTAAGTGTGGGTTGGGGCTTCCCAGGTGGCACTAGCGGTAAAGAACCCCCCTGCTAATGCAGGAGATGTGAGAGATGCAGCTTCAATCCCTGGGTCCAGAAGATACCCTGGAGTAGGGCATGGCAACTCACTCCAGGATTCTTTGGAGAATCCCATGGACAGAGGAGCCTGGTAGGCTACAGTCCATAGGATCAGAGTTGAACACAACTGAAGTGACTTAGCCTGCATGCATGCATGTGTGGATTATGCCCAATAGATACCAATCTTCCCATTATTAGATGTATTTCACATGTTGGTAATTTAATGTCAGGCATTGAAATTCTCCCCTCAGTATTTAGAATTATTTTTTGTCCAACTGCTCTTCATACTATCTGATTAAGTTTAGAAAATGTCAGATGAATGGTTAATGGTCAATGAGACCTAGCTTCAGACTTGCTCGTCATGTCCTGAAGTTTTATGTCATAACTCAGTTTCTCTTCTCTTCTCTCCTGCTACGGTTCTCACTCTTAGAATACGGTTCTCACTCTTAGAATTACCGTATTCTACAACTCAGAACCTTCTAGGCCAAAAGCATACACACATATCTTATTCAGCACATTAGGGGTTCAATTTCCTGAAGAAGGGGCAGCCTTAGAAAAGGTAATAAATAGATTACAACTGAGTCTGGTTCCATTGCTAAGTTTGGCTCTTCTTTTTTAATAAAATTTTCCTTTTCCCATGAGAGTATTTATCATAGTAAACATATGTTTTTAATGTATTCATCAGGAGGTTGTGTGGTCTTGTTTATTCTTGATTAAAAAGCCTATGTCAAATAAGAATTATTTCAAAGTTGCAGTAATAATTGGAGCAATAAGATGGTAAGAGGTAATTAAAGGATGCGGCTTTCTTTTAGAAATAAAATAATGAATCTGGTGGCCACATGTACTCTCCCCTTCTTTCTTAATGAGTGTGATGAAAGATGTCAGGGTAAGAAATTATGGATATTGGAGATGTACCAACAACACACTAGCATGTCAAATTCAAGCCCAGATTTCCACATTGACCACATTCAGGAATTTGCACCTTGCACCATTGTACACTAACGGTGTTGTGCACATTTCAAACCACGATGATGCTCCAAAGCCCTGGTGGTGAGGGTGTCAGCTCCCTCCACTCCCGCACTCCCACACGCATTTTAGATGGGAAGTATAGTTGCGTATCCTTCCCATTTTGAACTCTTGGACTACAAACCATAAATTATCCAGGTTATGGCTCATGAATTATAGCCATTTAAGGACTTTCTATTTCAGCTGGTTTGACTTGGAAAACTCAGACAATTGAGAATGAGAAATATCCTGGAGACAAACTGTTTTTACTAGACACAGTGATGTTTTCCTCTTCCTTTTTTTTTTTTTCCAAAAGTGTTGTTGGGTATATTGGCCAACAAGAAAATATTCCAATCCTTTTGGTCAGTACTGAAAGATTTGATTCCATGTCTTTGTGTCTTTTTAAAATTATCCAGTGAATCCATCACAGCACATTAAACATCTGACCCTCTCTTATTTTGTGCTTTATTGGTCAATTCCCATCGGTTTACTTTCTGTTCCTTTAATAGGATTGTCTATGTAGATTAATAGTCATGAACACAGTGATGAGGTGATAACCATCATCTTCTATTTAGAATTTGGTTAATTTCAATTGCACTTGAAAAATGTGCTCTGAGATCTAATTTAGGGAAAATTAAAAAATTAAAAGTATGTGATAGTCTGCCTCTTGCCTCACTCACTGAAAACATAAGATATAAACAAGAAAGGTAACTCAAGAGAAATTTAGACCATACTCGATGTGTGGTATAGTAAGTAAGTGCTCTGAGAACAGCAACAGTAGGTTGTAAGCTGTAGGCTTGTATTCTTCCTGAGGGCCTTACAGAATGCATACGGCACAGATGGGGAAAGAATTAGGGGAACCTTAGACTCCTCTTCAGAATAAAACACTTTGTCTCTGACAAGTTGCTATGAAGCTACTAAGGGACTATGCCTCTGGTTAGTTATTCTGCTATGGAACTAGAGCGCACTTTAAGGTGGTTTTAACATTTATTTAATTGAAAAAACCTTAAAAAGTCACTTAAGAATCCACTGAGGCTAGCACACACTTTTATTTGGGATGTGTCAAGATTAATTATCTGACTCATGAGAGAATAAACACAAATATTCTTTGTGAGAATTAAGAACTATGTACTGAGGCTTTATTGACTTTTCCCAAAGACTTCACTGTACTCAGTTTAGTTCAGTTCAGTCACTCAGTCGTGTCTGACTCTTTGTGACCTCATGAACTGCAGCACGCCAGGCCTCCCTATCCATCACCAACTCCCAGAATTTACCCAAACTCATGTCCATTGAGTCAGTGGTGCCATCCAACCATCTCATCCTCTGTTTCTCCTTCTGGCCTCAATCTTTCCCAGCATCAGAGTCTTTTCAAATGAGTCAGCTCTTCGCATCAGGTAGACAAACTATTGGAGTTTCAGCTTCAACATCCGTCCTTCCAATGAACACCCAGGACAAACACTTAAGGAGGGATCCCTATATTCTGAGCTTCCCTGGTGGCTCAGCAGTAAAGAATCCACCTGCCAATGCAGGAGATGCAGGCTTGATTCCTGGGTCAGGACGATCCTGTGGAGGAAGAAATGGTAACCCACTCCAGTATTCTTGCCTCGGAAATCCCATGGCCAGGGGAACTGGGCAGGCTATAGTCCATGTGGTCGTAGAGTTGGACACAACTTAGCAACTAAACTAGAACAACAACTGTATATTCTATGTGCTATTCTAGGAATTTATATGTATTATTTAATCCTCACAACAACTTTATTGACTCTATTTTATAGTAAAGCACAAAAAGTTTAAACTATGTTTCCCCATAATTACTTGTCTAATAGCTAAGAATACTTCAATATATTGAAACATAGTATCAAGTATCGAAGTATAGGATAGTGTCAAAACCGTTATACCATACTGTTTCCAAAGGTCTGCAGTTCAGATAATGGTGCTTGTTAACAAGACTTGGAAATTCGAGAAGAGTCTCAGTTCTTTCCTTTTGCTCAGTGCATCAATTTTCAGCACATGCCCTTTAGGAAGGGTAATATCTTAACATCTGTGGACATGTTTTGACCTCAGTTGCTATATTCCTTTGGTGAACTCTCTATCTAGGAAATATGGCAGAAAGTGAAGAAGAACTAAAGAGCCTCTTGATGAAAGTGAAAGAGGAGAGCGAAAAAGTTGGCTTCAAGCTCAACATTCAGAAAACAAAGATCATGGCATCTGGTCCCATCACTTCATGGCAAATAGATGGGGCAACAGTGGAAACAGTGGTTGACTTAATTTTTCTGGGCTCCAAAATCACTGCAGATGGTGATTGCAGCCATGAAATTAAAAGATGCTTACTCCTTGGAAGGGAAGTTGTGACAAACCTAGACAGCATATTAAAAAGCAGAGACATTATTTTGTCAACAAAGGTCCATCTAGTTAAGGCTATGGTTTTTCCAGTGGTCATGTATGGATGTGAGAGTTGGACTGTGAAGAAAGATAAGTGCCGAAAAATTAATGCTTTTAAACTGTGGTGTTGGGGAAGCCTCGAGAGTCCTTTGGACTGCAAGGAGATCCAACCAGTCCATCCTAAAGGAGATCGGTCCTGGGTGTTCATTGGAAGGACTGATACTGAAGCTGAAACTCCAATAGTTTGTCTACCTGATGTGAAGAGCTGACTCATTTGAAAAGACCCTGATGCTGGGAAAGATTGAGGGCAGGAGAAGAAGGGGACGACAGAGGATGAGATGGTTGGATGGCATCACCGAATAAATAGACATGGGTGGGTGGACTCTGGGAGTTGGTGATAGACCGGGAGGCCTGGTGTGCTGTGATTCACGGGGTCACAAAGAGTCGGACACAACTGAGTGACTGAACTAGACTGAACTGAACACTATTTTTCTTTGTAAAAGCTAACAGTATCTGAAGCTAATTGTCATTAAAGAATTTGTTAGAATTTTGACACAGGCAAATAAGGTGATAATTGACTGATACTACACTTTGAAAATGACTTTAGACTTTTATGCCCATTATTATCCACACATGACATTTAAACCTACAAGTCAGTGCTCTTATCTGCTTCTTTTGGTACTTAAAAAAAAAAAAAATCAACCTAGTTTAGAAGTAAAATCATGAGGTTATTAAGTAGTTGTATTTTCATTTATATTTTATTTTCTGTTGAAATAGCAGAATTAAAAACACATTTACAACATCAGACCATTCTGCATTTGGCAGGAGCTTTTTTAATTAGATAATGATCCTAGTTTCTTTCTGTTCTTTGGAATCAGCTTATAGCCTGAAACGTTTAAAAATTCTTACCATAAAATTTAAATAGGTTAATACAACTTTCACAGTTTTATCATGACTGATCACATAAGTAATTATGATTGAGATTAGAAAAAGGAATAATGAATTTGTTTAAAAAATTTACCAAGAAGTCAGATACACTTTCATAAAAGTCATTAGTAGGTATAGAGTTTTTATTGTCGTTAATAATGGGCACATTTTAAAGACATAAACAATTTTTAAATATCACTGGAAATGAAGAAATTGAAAGGTTTGATCTAACTTTTCTCTTCCTGAGCACTCTGGGCAACATAATCACCAGAGACTGTAATATATAATATTATAATGCCATTAATAATAACCTGAGTTAACAAAATAATTTGTTTCTGATAAGTAGTGTACTGATGACAATTTATAATATTTGATCCTTTATTTCCTTGTTTTTATATAGCAGAAATTTAACGATTGTATATGACTTATTTCATTTGTAATATTTTTGGAGGTAGGGCAGGGGTTAGAGAACTCCTGGATACCTTATTCCCCGGGAACTGGAAGTTTAGGTGAAAAGAACTCATCTGTTTTACTAATAACAAATGTCCTGAAGTGGAAGCGATGTTGTTGTAGGTCAGTTGCTCAGTCGTGTCCGACTCTCTGTGACCCCATGGACTGCAGCTATGGGGAAGCTATGTTGGTAGAACCCAACTCCTTGAAGAAGGATCAATATACCAATGTTTTACTAACATTCCAACCAGTGCTTTTACTGCATGGGAAAGAAAATGTCGAACCTGTATGCTCTTGACTTCTTTGAGGGGAGCTCTCGATTTCACAAAACCTTGCGTCAGTCTAATGGAAATGCTCTTGCCACTCTCAAATTCTTTGAGAAAAAAATCATATATTAGATTGCCACCTGAACTTAAATACATATTGTAACAGATAAGCTATGTATATCCACATACAGGCAAGGTCTGTATTCTCTTACTCCTGTCAGATTTTATGTTTCAAATTAGTCAAGGCTTTTAATTTTATTTTTAAACCAACTTTAGGGAGTAAATTTTATGTAGAGTAAAACTCATCCTTTTTAGGTATACAGTCAATGTATTTTGGCAAATGAATGCAATCGTTAACCATGACCCCAATAAAGATATAGAACATGTTTTATCACCCCATGAAGTTCCCTCTACACTTCTTCATAGTCAATCTCTTCCTCTTACTCCTGGCCCCTGGCCACAACAGATTTGGTCTCTCTTCCTACAGATTTTCCTTTCATAAAATAAATTTTATGTAAATAAAATCAGGCAGCATGGGAGGCTGTTTCATTTTTATCAGTGAAAATGAAAATGTAAGTTTTTAATAAAGATAAAATATCAACATATAAGTCCTTGTTTCTTCTTCTGCCTGTGTTATGGTCATACTCATGTCTTCACTGTTTTTGTTTGGGATGCCAGAAGAGCATTAAAAGTCAATTAAAATAAGATTGCAAACAAAAAGGATTGATTACATGGAACTTGAGAAGAGTGACATCAATATGAGAAGTGAATGGACAGAATAAATCCATCCTGTCTGCTTTTACCCATGGGAAAAAGTAGATATCCAGTTTTTGCAATGTCCACCCAATAGTGTTTTTCTCTGTTGAGGTTACAAAAAAGTAATGTGATGACATATTTTCCTTTCTTGTTTATATAAAAATGAGGGTTCTCAAGAAACTGAGGATTCCAAAATATGGATCTTTCAACATCCTGGACCTCTGTAGTTGGGCTAATTTCTGTCCTCTGTAGGCATTTACTTTCTCTGAACCTTGCCAAAGGTGAGACAGTGAAGTACAATAGAAAGACAGTTTCATTAACAGTGTAACCTTCAGCATGCCTCTTATTCTCTTTGAGCCTTAATTTTCTCACCTAGAACAGGTAGCTTAATAATGATATCTTCCTCATGGGTTGATTATAGCCTTGTATGAGATAATGCAAGTGAGACCCTGTGTCTGGACATGGAAAGCACAGGCAACATCTTACTATCATTTATTCTTCTCTTTTTATGTATATAATGCAGGGTTAAAATATAATATTTTAAAAATAATGTGTGATTCTTATTGGTATATCATAAGAGCAGTAGAATAGCACAGCATTTATTGAGGTAAGAAGCTCTGGCTGGGGGGTGTAGAAAATTAAAAGATGTGGTACCTATCTTTTATGATACATCTACTTTAACTGAAAAGAGAAAACAACCCTCTTAATCAGAAAATGGCAATAAATCAACATAAAAATAAGAGTATGATAATTCAGTATAAGTGTCATAGTATAAAACTGAGGGAATGGGGCTAAAACTAGGCACCAGAAATTTGCTTGTTACAAAGAATTTGGGGTGTTAAATCCAAGTTTTTGAGTATGAGACTGGCCCAGACTGGTAGGAAGAATGGCCAAGGAAAAAGGATTCACTGAGTAAAGGCCAGGAGATGGAAGTGGTTAAGGATGATGGGGAAATAAGGAGAAGATCTAGTGACTCCCAAGGTGGGGCATGTTGTAGGGAGCAACAGAAGAGAATTGAAAATTTGATTGGGAAAGTGAGAAAGGGAGGGTTGGGGCAGCTATGAAAGATAATCAATCGATATAAAAATACAGGTAATGCTTATAGCTTATATGAAGTGCAATCTGGAGCTGCTTCAGATTCTGGAAGGGGATTGGGACATGATGGAAACTGGGTGAGAGGAAGGTTGGGCTGCCAGCGCCACACAGAGTGGTCCAGGGGGTGTCTGTGGAGCCATGTGATGTGCAGCAACTATGCAGCCACTCCTGCATCCCTCTCCCACTGATGACATCAACAGTCAGTCAAGATTCTGATCCCAGAGGCGGCCTCAGATGCTTTTCAAGGCAGCACTCTTAGACTTTACTATTTGTTGACTAGAATTGACAAAAGAGACGAAAACCCTTGGCACCTCAGAGGCTTGTGTTAAAGTACAGAACGGTTGTTATTAAGGCATCATTGGGTCAGTATGTTTTGTGGATCATAGAGTCACGGAATATTTTTGACATTATTCAGTAGCAAGATCTCTAACACGACCTTGGCAGAAATGCTTTTCAAGAGCATTATGTGAAGTATGATATGACATTGCCTCCTGTAAATATTTTACAAGCTTTGCAAACTTAGAGGATATGTTTACCAAATCTGTAATTTTTGTTTCTCATTGTTTATGTCTTTTTCATAGTCATTAAACATTCATTTGTTAAAGGCTTAGCACATTCCATTACCCTATGGAATTTATTTTTGCACCAAAACTGTTTCAGAGCATTTCAGGATTAAATTAATGTGACAGGCCCTATTTATCAATATGGCAGTCCAACTGCTGGGGGACAAAGGATGATTTACACCCATTTGCATGTGTGTGTGAGGTATGTGTATACATGCATGTGTGCACATACATCTTGCATAAACTTGTGGGCTGAGCCTTGGTATTTCTTTCAAACTGGATGATTTCTGATAAAATAATCTTCAAAATACCTCAACATATGGTTTAAATCATCAAAGCAAAGAAAATACTTGTAAAATCACATAGAGGGCACCCCAAAACACATACATCGTACTAGTTAACTCCCTTTGAGACAATGCAAACCATGATGGTTATTTTGAGTCAAATTCCAACATATGTATATTTTCAAAGTATTTTGCTAGCTTGAATTACCAGAGGTGCTCCAAGTAAGAACAACATGGGAAAAGCATGATATTTCCACTGTGTGGTAACAATTAGAATATATTCTGACAAAAGGTCCAAACTATTTTGAATATCCATGTTGTTACAGATTTTTTTTTTTTTTTTTCATCCTAAGAGCTGGTCAAAAGAAATAACAGGGGCCAATCATTTCAGATGCTTATATGTTCTTATGACATTCTGGAGGCTTGAAATTATACAAAGTAGTAATAATTAAATGATCATTAAATCCAAAGTTCATTAGATGGTGACAAAGATTTTAGTACCTTTAGCATTTTTGATGCAGAAATGTGAAACCACCCAGTTTTAGATGTGGAGAGGCCTCAGAGATGACTGATCAATTTCCTAATTGTATATACCAACCAGCAGAGGTTTACATGCCAGGATGGGCATGAATAAAGTATAGATATGGTAAGGAATTAACAGAAGCAGAAGAGATTAAGACGAGGTGGCAAGAATACACAGAAGAACTATACAGATAAAGTCTTAATAACCTGGATAACCACGATGGTGTGGTCACTCACCTAGAGCCATCCTGGAATGTGAAGTTAAGTGGGCCCTAGGAAACTAGTGGAGGTGCTGGAATTCCAACTGAGCTATTTAAAATTCTAAAAAATGATGCTGTTGAAGTGCTGTATTCAATACACCAGCAAATTTGGAAAACTCAGCAGTGGCCACAGGATTGGAAAAGGTCAGTTTTCATTCTAATCCCAAAGAAGGGCAATGCCAAAGAATGTTTCAAGTACTGTTCAACTGTGCTCATTTTGAATGCTAGCAAGGTTATGCTCAAAATCCTTGCTAGTCTTCACCAGTAGGTGAATGGAGCATTTCCAGATGTACAAGCTGGGTTTTAAAGAGGCAAAGGAGCCACAGATCAAATTGCCAACATTTGTAAAAGCATGGAGAAAGCAAGGGAGTTCTAGAAAAACATCTACTCTGCTTCACTGACTATGCTAAAGCCTTTGACTATGTGGATCACAACAAACTGTGGAAAATTCTTAAAGAGTGGCAATACCAGACCACCTTACCTGTTTCCTGAGAAACGTGTATGAAGGTCAAAAAGCAACAGTTAGAACTGGACATAGAAAAAATGGACTGATTCAAAATTGGAAAAGGAGTATGACAAGGCTGTATATTGTCATCCTGCTTATTTAACTTCTATGCAGAGTACATCATGTGAAATGCCAGACTGGATGACTCACAAGCTGGAATCAAGATTGCCGGGAGAAATATCAACAATCTCAGATATGCAGATGATACCACCCTAATGGCAGAAAGCGAAGAGGAACTGAAGAGCCTCTTAATGGGGGTGAAAGAGGAGAGTGAAAAAGCTGACCTGAAACTCAACATTCAAAAAACTAATATCATGGCATCCAGTCCCATCACTTCATGGCAAACAGAAGGGGAGAAAGTGGAAGCAGTGACAGATTTTATTTTATTGGGCTCCAAAATCACTGCAGATGGTGACTGCAGCTATGAAATTAAAGCACACTTGCTCCTCAGAAGGAAAGCTTTGGCAAACCTGCATAGCATATTTAAAAACAGAGACATCACTTTGCCAACAAAGTCGATATAGTCAAAGTTACGATTTTTCCAGTAGTCATGTACAAATGTGAGAGTGGACCATAAAAAAGGCTGAGCAAAGATTTAGGAACTAAACAACAACAAACCAGTGGAACTGTGTGGGAGTTGTTTGAAGTCATACCATTAGTTAGGATGCAGTTGTTACTAGAATCCACGTCTGAAGACTTACAGTTCTATATCTGTGCATTTACTTATTCTTGGTGCTTTTCCTCTTTTTAAAAAACTTCAAACTTGAAACTTCTTTAGTCATGGGGAAATTGCACCTGTGTTGATGGTACTCCTCCCTGGAAGGAGGTAAGAGGTAGTGAAGAAGCTTGTATTCATGACCTCTGTGATGAGCTGACATATGTGGGCATGGAATGGGGTCTCTTTACGGAACTCTAAGCCAGGTTATGTCTCCTTTATTTGAACTTCCCACTGCTCGCTTGGAGTTTAATCTCGAAAGACCAATCTTGTGTTACCAGACAATGTTGATAAAGGTCGTTGTTTCCTTTTTCACGTGTGTTGTCCTGTGTATGTAGCACAGAAGGGATGGCCATCGCAGAGTCAAAAGACTGAAGTGGGGATGCCATGAGACTTCCCTAGACATCTCCAGGACAGGCTGACGGACTCTGGGTTTGGTAGGCTGGGGTGTGGCAGAACCAGTGAGATACCATTTTGATGCTGTTTCTCACCTGCCTATGTCTTCTTTGTTCCTCTGGCAAACTCCTATTCATCCTTCAGGGCTGAGTACTAACGTCTTCTCTTCTTTGAATCTTCCCAAGACTACTCTTCTCCTCGGCATTCCCAGAAAACTGTATTTGAAATAAGGCATTTGGTCTGAATGGGTTCTGAGATCACTTCTAGTCTTAAATATTTCCTAGGCCTTTTGACTTTTAAGCATTTCAAGATACTAGACTCTGGTACCCACACTGGTTTTCTGGGAGATGAAATCTTTGGAATAACTCACGTCTCTGCTTGGTTGGCCTGGCACTACTTGATCCTGGTGACCAAGCCCTCCAGTTGGTGGCCAGTCTGGCACTGGTTTCAGTAAGGATTGGGAGGAATTTTTCTTCCAGGGCACACTTGCTGGGGTGAGTTGCTTAAAAATGCTGGGCCCTGCAAGTCCAGACCGCTCCTGTTGAGTGACTCTGCAGCTGGTGTGGGAGGACTCCTGTCACTGTCTCCTCCAGCTGTGCTCCTTCTGTGCCTTTCTATAAACAGATGGGTTGGACACTTCAGAGCCATTCTTCTCTTCCCTCTTCCCCTTTCTTTTCTAACTATAGTTAGATATAGTACTAACTATATCTGCTGCAAAATCGGGGACACACCCCACCATCACTTTTCTTCTCTAGAGGGAAGTGTTTTCTTTTTTTAAAGAAAAGGTTTATTGCTTTGGCAGGCAAAGGGGGATACAATAAGCTCGTGTTCCACAAAACTGTGTCCCTGGGAAGTGTTTCTTAAGTCTCCAGTCTCTGGACTCTCTTGCCCCTCAATACTACTCCTCTGCCAACATGCATGTGCATGTGTGAGCATGCACACACTTCAGTTCAGTTCAGTCGTTCAGTTGTGTCCGACTCTTTGTGACCCCATTAACCACAGCATGCCAGGCTGTCCATCACCAACTCCCAGAATCCACCCAAACCCATGTCCATTGAGTCGGTTATGCCATCCAATCATCTCTTTCTCTGTCGTCCCCTTCTCCTCCTGCCCTCAATCTTTCCCAGCACCAGGGTCTTTTCAAATGACTCAGCTCTTCGCATCAGGTGCTCAAACTATTGGAGTTTCAGCTTCAACATCCGTCCTTCCAATGAACACCCGGGACTGATCTCCCTTAGGATGGACTGGTTGGATCTCCTTGCAGTCCAAGGGACTCTCTAGAGTCTTCTCCAACACCACAGTTCAAAGCATCAATTCTTTGGTGACCAGCTTTCTTTATAGTCCACCTCTCACATCCATACATGACCACTGGAAAAAACATAGCCTTGACTAGAAGGACCTTTATTGACAAAGTAATATCTCTGCTTTTTAATATGCTGTTTAGGTTGGTCATAACTTCCCTTCCAAGGAGTAAGTATCTTTTAATTTCATGGCTACAATCACCGTCTGCAGTGATTTTGGAGCCCACAAAAATAAAGTCAGCCACTGTTTCCACTGTTTCCCCATCTATTTGCCATGAAGTGATGGGACCAGATGCCATGATCTTAGTTTTCTGAATGTTGAGCTTTAAGCCAATTTTTTCACTCTCCACTTTCACTTTCATCAAGAGGCTCTTTAGTTCTTCTTCACTTTCTGCCATAAGGGTGGTGTCATCTGCATATCTGAGGTTATTGATATTTCTCCCAGCAATCCTGATTCCAGCTTGTGCTTCCTCCAGCCCAGTATTTCTCATGATGTACTCTGCATATAAGTTAAATAAGCAGGGTGACAATATACAGCCTTGATGTACTCCTTTTCCTATTTGGAACCAGTCTAAAGCCAATTTTTTCACTCTCCTCTTTCACTTTCATCAAGAGGCTCTTTAGTTCTTCTTCACTTTCTGCCATAAGGGTGGTGTCATCTGCATATCTGAGGTTATTGATATTTCTCCTGGCAATCTTGATTCCAGCTTGTGCTTCTTCCAGTCCAGCATTTCTCATGATGTACTCTGCATATAAGTTAAATAAGCAGGGTGACAATATACAGCCTTGATGTACTCCTTTTCCTATTTGGAACCAGTCTGTTGTTCCATGTCCAGTTCTAACTGTTGCTTCCTGACCTGCATACAGATTTCTCAAGAGGCAGGTCAGGTGATCTGGTATTCCCATCTCTTTCAGAATTTTCCACAGTTTTTTGTGATCCACACAGTCAAAGGCTTGGGCATAGTCAATAAAGCAGAAACAGATGTTTTTCTGGAACTCCCTTGCTTTTTCGATGATCCAGAGGATGTTGGCAATTCGATCTCTGGTTCCTCTGCCTTTTCTAAAAGCAGCTTGAACATCTGGAAGTTCATGGTTCATGTATTGCTAAAGCCTGGCTTGGAGAATTTTGAACATTACTTTACTAGCATGTGAGATGATTGCAATTGTGCGGTAGTTTGAGCAATAGTAAGCCTATTCTCTATGACTTATGTGAGATGTCTGGAAAGAGAAACATGGAAACTTACATTACCATATCTAAAATAGACAAACAAGGGAATTTGCTGTATGGCTCAGGAATCTCAAACAGGGGCTCTGTGTCAACCTAGAGGGGTGAGATGGGGAGGGACATTGGAGGGAGGTTCATAAGGGAGGGGATATATGTATAGCCAATTTTATTTATAAAAATTAAAGAAATGGCAATAATAGCAAATTATTTATTATTAGCTTGGTGAACATTGTGCATTTGTTAATATATTTGTTCTGTGATTTATAGTGTCCTCCTAGTATATTTTTGAATAACTGCATAAACCTGCTCTCAGAAATAACTCTTGCAGCTACAATTAATCAGCTAATTAGAATTATCTCAGAACATTATCCAAACAGAAAATTGACTTTGTTGAAAAAAGAAATAAACAAGCAATTAAAAAACATCTCCTTGAATGTATAGATTTAAATAAAAGGCAGAAACTAGCAGTAAATAGGGATAATACAGTATGGCCAACTGGGGATTATCCCAAACAATGTGAAAATAAATCCACATTATTCACTGTATTGGCAGAATAAAGGGAGAAATAAAGTCTGTGATCATTTTAATCAATGCAGAAAAAAACATTTGATAAAATTCAACACCCTTTTATGATTGAAAAAAGGTCAGTACAAAGACTTAAATGGAGCTTTCTCTACCTAATAAAAAACACAATGAAAAACTAACATCATAGATAGTGAAATTTTGAAGATTTTTCCGCTCAGATAGAGGACAAGGCAAGGATGTGCACTCTCACCACCTTTAATGAACACAGTCGCAGAGGTCCTAACTGGTACAGTAAACCAAGAAAATGCAAAGCAAGAAATTCAGAAAGAAGAGAAACTGTCCTCTCATCCCTGGGTCAGGAAGATCTCCTGAAGAAAAGAATAGCTGCCCACTCCAGTATTCTTGCCTGGAGAAACCCATGGACAGAGGAGCCTGGTGGGCTACATACAGTCCACGGGGTCACAATGAGTTGGACATGACTGGGTGACTAACACTTTTACTCTTCATATACGTGACAAAGAGCTGATCTTCAAAGTATATAAAAAACATCTACCACTAAATTTAGAAAAAGACAAGCAATCCAAGAATACTTTAAAAGGCCAAATATTTAGACATTTCACAAAGGAGGTGATACAAATATTAAGGGAATACATTCAAAAAATGTCCAGAATCATTAGTTATCCGGGAATTGCCAATTAGAAGAACAACGAAATACCCTCACATGTTCAGTAGAAAGAGTTATTTAAAAAAAACAAAAAACAAAAACTGATGATGACAAACTTTGCTCCAAGGGCAGGGGCTGGCTGATTCTCTCCTCCTTTATATTAGGTGTATAAAATAGGCCAATCACTTTGCAAAACAGCCTGTTGATTGCTTATGAAACCAAACACACACCTATCCTGTGATGTGGTCTTTCCACACCAAGGTCTAGAAAATGAAAACCAGAAAACTACAAAAATGCTCACAGTGTATCATTCATATTATTTATAACTGTCAACCTAGAAACCACATAGATGTGCATCAGTAGGAGAATAGCTGAATAAATTGTCATGTATTTATACAGAAATAAGGGCTTCTGTGACAGCCCAGATGGTAAAGAATCCATCTGCAGTGCAGAAGACCCCAGTTTGATTCCTGGGTCAGGAAGATCCGCTGGAGAAGGATTGGCTACCCATTCCAGTATTCTGGCCTGGAAAATTCCATGGACTGTATATAGTCCACAGGGGTCGCAAAGAGTCGGACACGACCGAGTGACTTTCACTTTCACTATACAGAAATGCTGTGTGTGCACGTGTGTGTTAATTTTTCAGTAACGTCTGACTCTTAAGTCTGAATTTGGCAATAAGGAGTTCATGATCTGAGCCACAGTCAGCTCCCAGTCTTGTTTTTGCTGACTGTATAGAGCTTCTCCATCTTTGGCTGCAAAGAATATAATCAATCTGATTTCGGTGTTGACCATCTGGTGATATCCATGTGTAGAGTCTTCTCTTGTGTTGTTGGAAGTGGGTGTTTGCTATGACCAGTGCATTCTCTTGGCAAAACTTTTAGCCTTTGCCCTGCCTCATTCTGTACTTCAAGGCCAAATTTGCCTGTTACTTCAGGTGTTTCCTGACTTCCTACTTTTGCATTCCAGTCCCCTATAATGAAAAAGACATCTTTTTTGGGTGTTAGTTCTACAAGGTCTTGTAGGTCTTCATAGAACCATTCAACTTCAGCTTATTCAGCATTACTGGTTGGGGCATAGGCTTGATTACTGTGATATTGAATGGTTTGCCTTGGAAACAAACAGAGATCATTCTGTCATTTTTGAGATTGCATCCAAGGACTGCATTTCGAACTCTTTTGTTGACCATGATGGCTACTCCATTTCTTCTGAGGGATTCCTGCCCGCAGTAGTAGATATAATGGTCATCTGAGTTAAATTCACCCATTCCAGTCCATCTTAGTTCGCTGATTCCTAGAATGTCGACGTTCACTCTTGCCATCCCCTGTTTGACCACTTCCAATTTGCTTTGATTCATGGACCTAATATTCCAGGTTCCTATGCAGTATTGCTCTTTACAGCATTGGATCTTGCTTCTATCACCAGTCATATCCACAACTGGGTACTGCTTTTGCTTTGGCTCCATTCCTTCATTCTTTCTGGAGTTATTTCTCCACTGATCTCCAGTAGCATATTGGGCACCTACTGACCTGGGGAGTTCCTCTTTCAGTATGCTGATTTTGCCTTTTCATACTGTTCATGGGGTTCTCTGGAGAAGGCGATGGCACCCCACTCCAGTACTCTTGCCTGGAAAACCCCATGGATGGAGGAGCCTGGTAGGCTGTAGTCCATGGGGTCGCTAAGAGTCGGACACGACTGAGCGACTTCACTTTCACTTTTCACTTTCATGCATTGGAGAAGGAAATGGCAACCCACTCCAGTGTTCTTGCCTGGAGAATCCCAGGGACAGGAGAGCCTGGTGGGCTGCCATCTCTGGGGTCGCACAGAGTTGGACACAACTGAAGTGATTTAGCAGCAGCTGCAGCAGCAGCAGCATGGAGTTCTCAAGGCAAGAATACTGGTTTGCTATTCCCTTCTCCAGTGGACCACATTCTGTCAAGCCTCTCCACCATGACCTGCCCATCTTGGGTGGCCCCACACGGCATGGTTTAGTTCCATTGAGTTAGACAAGGCTGTGGTCCGTGTGATCAGATTGGCTAGTTTTCTGGGATTATGCTTTCAGTGTGTCTGCCCTCTGATGCCCTCTCGCAACACCTACTGTCTTACTTTGGTTTCTTTTACCTTGGACGTGGAGTATCTCTTCACGGCTGCTCCAGCAAAGCGCAGCCACTGCTCCTTACCTTGGATGAGGGGTATCTCCTCACGGCCGCCCCTCCTGACCTTGAACATGGAGTAGCTCCTCTTGGCCCTCCTGCAACCACGCAGCCGCCACTCCTTGGACATGGGGTAGCTCCTCTCGGCCGCCACCCTGACCTTGGACGTGGGGGAGCTCCTCTTGGCCAATCCAATAAATAGATCCCTATTTATGTTGGGTGATGGTAAAGGACAGGGAAACCTGGCGTGCTGCAGTCCATGGGGTTGCAAAGAATCAGACAGGACTGTGTGACTGAACAACAAACTTATGATAATAAGAAATGATAAGACCATTCCTACTCCAATATATATTAAGCCAGCCTCTATCAGGAAATGCTCAATACACCAACACCTCAATATCCAAAGAGACTCGTGTCTAACACTCCAACACAATTCATGGATATCTCACACATGGTAACATTAATACCTGGAATCTCCACTAGATGAACCCACCCCCCTCCACACTCCAATATTCCTTTCCATCCCGGGCAGCATACTTGCATCCATGTGAGCCCACCCCTAGCCCCCAAGCACCCTGCCCAAATACACAGGCTCAGTACTTGAGCACTCAGTGTCCCAGCTTCCTGGAGTCAAGTTGGCACCCCAACACTCAGTGAGCTCTCATTTCTGTCTTCAGCAGTCAGGACTTGTATAGGCTTCCTGTCCATCCTGTATGTCAGATATCAGTCCTTCTCTTATGCCAGAGGGCAACCCCTGAATCGCAGTTGTCTACACGCAGATTTCCCCCCGCCCCCCGTCACCCAATAACCCCTGCCCCAGCGCTTTCTGAGCCTCGTGCATGCCCACCCACAAGCTGAAGTTGGGTTCTGGGGGTGTGGTCAGCCGCCTGGATCTCCGCTACCTTTCACAGGTGGGAGGACCGCCCGGACTTCGCCACAGTTGAACAGCGCATGCGCACCTATTACTACAGCTTGGCAAGCAAGGCAGAGGAGCCCGCCGCTTGTGGAAATGGGGTTCAGGCTGCGTGTCCCTGAGCTCCACCCGGCCCAGGGCCTGAGGCCCCCACGCCCCCAGCTTTTCCTCCTGTGCCCTCAGCTCTCTCCCGGGACCTCCAGGCTGGGCCCGGCTCAGTTTCTCTCTGGCCCACGCTGGTCTAGTATTCCCAGCCCGGTCACCTGGCCCCTCTGGCTGGGGGAGGAAGCAAGACCTGGGGAAGATGGTCCTGGCCTGAAATCTACGGGGATCCCTGAGCTGAGGGGGTGTTGCTTACAGCCGCGACCCTCCTTCCTCTGGGTCCAGAAAGGCAGACTCTGGGAGTCCTCAGGCTGCAAGACCTGGAATCGTTGGCATAAACTCCAGCTTCTCCCTTGTTGGGGATCCCTCATCTTTCTGGGGTGGGGCTGGGAGGACCAGGAAAGGGTCAATGCAAGGGGTCCTTGAGAAGTGCCTGAAGCAGCTGTTTTTGTGTGGGTCTAGGGGCTGGTTTTCCCCCCCTCTGCCCTGGGAACATGTTTCTGTGAGTCGGGGGTCTGTGGGAGGTGAGCCTAGGGGCTGAGCAGCCAGGGGCACTGCTGACCCCAGCTTCCTGACCTCCGTGGACGGCGTGAAATAGGCGCTGCCCGTGTTCACTGCGTGTGAGCCATCACCTGCAGAGACTTAAACACCCTGCTGGCACCTCCCCCAGCCACGCCCCACCCGCGCTTTTAAAGTCTCTTCAGGTGATTCCAGCATTCTGTCCCGCCTACTCAGCTGCCTCCCCTCTTCCCTGGGCCCAGGCAGTCGCAGCTGGGAATCTTTATCAACCTGATGCCCCGTGTGCTGACTCAGTCCCAGCTCAGTCCCGCTCTAGAGAAGACCCGTCTCCAGGCCCTCACTGCCTTGGCTTCCCCACGCGGAAATTTGGGGTGCTGGAGCTCAGAATCCACCCGGGTGGGTGAGACTGAACCAGGTCCCTGCCTGTCTTTTCTGGACTCTCCCCCTCACCCTTAGCTGCAGCTGGCCCCGGGCTCAGTTCCCTGGCCGCAAAGAGCCGAGGGCTCCAGGGCTGCCATGAACCCCCCTCAAAACCAGGGAGGGGCCAGGAGATTTTCTGCGGCTTCCGGGAAGGTAGATTTTCTTTCTTTTTGTTTGTGGAGCTCTAGAAAGTCAGAGGGTTTTTTTTGTAGAACTGTAGGGTGCGGGTGGGGGGACTGGGGCTTCGGGATTGTGTGGAGGCTGACCACAACACCTGGGTGGGGGGCGGGCAGGGGGCACCCAGGAGGCGGCCCCGGAACCTTGGTGATGTGGGTGCATTGTCGAAACCAGGAAATTGAGGTTGGGACTATTAACTTAGGTATAGACCTCACTCTAATTTTTACCGCTTAAGGAGTTGTAATGATTTACGTGTAAGCTCCATGGTAGCACATTCTTTCATGAACTTTGCATTCTACCTGCAAGGTAGTTGAGAGAACTCCCCAGTTTTACAGTCAACCCCAGACACAGAAACTCTCAGCTCTGTGTTTGTTTGGAGAGTAAATCTGTCATCGTTTGGAACTGTTTGAAGGTTTCCAAGCCCTGCCAGACTGTATTGTCCAGCAAAGATTGACAGCAGACAAGGAGAGCACAACAATTGTAAAGAGAAAGACACAGACTGGAATTACCTCCATTTTGTCATTTTGTGCAGCCATCTGGAGATTTTTGTCTTTAAAATTTAAAGCCGTGAAGGCTTGCAAACCATCCGATATATTCTTTTATTTGGTAAATGTATATATTAGTTCATAAACTGATTAATGACTTTAACACCATTAAAATGCAAAAATTGTTTTTTAACTTTTCAAATGAGTGAACAAATCAAGAAAAGTTACATCAGTAGTACTGTTTTGTGGCTTCCCAAGTTATACTGTTTGCAGTTATTTTAGTTTATTATTTGTTTACTTGTTATTCCTGGATAATTATTTACATTGTTACATAAAGTATTATGTCACAAGGGAAAACATTTTCGCTGTCTGCATTTCTTTTATGGTCATTATTATTGTTTCATGTTGTAATTATTGCTGAAAATACTTTATGGGGAGGAGGTGTTTAAAGTGATCACTCTGGGTGTCAAATACACTGGAGAATGCTGTTGTTCAGTTGCTGAGTCGTGTCTGACTGTGACCGCATGGGCTGCAGCAGGCCAGGCTCCCCTGTCTTTCACTATTTTCCAGAGATTGCTCAAACTCATGTGCACTGAGTGGGTGAGGCTGGAGATTGCTGTTGTGCTCGCACTAAATGACCATTGGAGCCAGTGACAGAGGGTGCATTTTCACAGAGATACCACGAGATGGCGGTGTTCCCCAAGCCACTGTGGCTCAGCTTCTGAAACCTGGCTTTGACGTGCTGCCCTATTTGAGTTATCTTTTGCCTGGAGCAGAACCCACGACCCCCGCTCCTGGTCTCACAGCCCCTAGTCCTGTGCCCTGCAATCCATTCCCTCCACAACCACTTGAAGAGTCTTTCTTTCCTGTGAGCAGCTCTGACCTCTTCCAGGGTCCCCCAAACATATTCATGTTAATGCTTGCCTCTGGGCCTTTGTAATTCCTGTTCCTTCTGTCTGAATGCTTTTCAGTATTTTCCTGATGTCCACAAAACTCATACTGTATTTAAAATATGAGTAAGTTACTGGGGGAGGTTAATCTCTCTGGTTTGGCCAGAAAGGGAAGGTAAATCCAGGTTGAACAATTAGAAACCCTGAAAGGCAGTGGGGAGACACGGAGGGTGTCTGAGCAGGGGAGAGTCCTGGGAAGTAAAAAGAGAAAAAGGCCTTCCCTTCCTCCAGCCCTTCAGATGTAGGGGGCTCTGGCTTTGGCCAACCCAGGCCTCTTCTATGGGTCCACCCAAGTGTCTGGCCCAGAGGACCTTCCTCGCTCTTTGCTTTCCCCGGTGGGGCTGTTTGCCCTCTGGTGACCTCCTCTGGGCCTGAGCCGGCCTCTGGTCCCTGGGAAGACACCAGGTGTGTGTGTGGGGGGGTTGGTTCCGCTGGGTCGGTTCAGCTGCAGGTGGGACCTGGGTGTCACCTTTCTGGAAATGTTGGTGACGGTCTCCAATACAGAGGCGCTCGGAGGCCACAAGAGGCTCACAGGATTCAGTGGGACACAGCCGGGAGCGAAGTCCCACGTGTAGGCACGGGCCTGGCTGAGCCCGCCGGCCTTCTGGGGGCTGTGGGATGCTCTTGGGGTGGCATCCGGCACTGTCTGCCTATGTCTGTCTCTGTCCTCCGCACTCCGTCCCCTCGGCTCCGTCTCAGCTTCTGTCTTAAGTCCCTTACAGCCGTCCCCCTTCTCTTCCTGCCCCATCTCTCTGTCCGCTGTTGTCTCTATTAATTCCTATCTTTGGGCTTCTCAACCCTGAGGGTCCCTCCTCTCTCCTCTTGGGTTCTCCTTCCTCTGACCTCAGTGCCCTGGGAGGAGAGGGAAGGGGCTGCCCAGGGAAGGGGCAGGGGGCGAGCACAGCCGCTGTGTGGAGTCGCACGCCCCGATGCTGAGCTCCTCTTTGGAAGGGCTTCAGCTGTGACCCCCTGGTCAGCGCGGGCCGCCTCTTCCCTCTTCTCGCCTTTCTCATCACCAGGCTCTGACCTCTGTCCTCTTTCTTTGCTCCTTCTATGGGTGTCACCCCCACCCACGGCTCAGCTGTCTGCGTGCCGCAGCTTCTGGGCTTTCCTGTCATTCAGGACCGTGGCCCTGACCCTGACCAAAGGCCAGTCCTAGGCTACGTGCAGCTCCGCTAGCGCTCTGTTATCCTAGGTCCTTACACGGCCACTGGCTGGGGGTGGGCTGCGCAGTGTGGCTTGGCTGGGGCTGTGCTTGGGGGCTCAGCAGAGAGCGCCTTGGAGGCCAGGGAGGGTCTGGCTGCTGAATGGCTCCAGGGGTAGTTGTTCCTGGGCTTGGCTGTAGAGGGTGTGGGGCTTCTTAATGGGGAGCCTGGCATTGCTGTGGAGGTCTGAGTGTCCTGGGGAAGCAGCTGTAAAGATCCAGGGTAACTGTGCTGGTACAAAGCTCTGGTTGCTGTGTGGGGTGTCCCTGGCTGTTGAGCCAGTGGTGGTCATCAGCTTTGGTGGGTCAGCATTGTCATCAGTTTGGGGAAGTCAGTGGGTGTCCTTGGTTTGGGGAGGTCAGTGTTTGCTCTGCTTTGGGAGGTCAGAAGCTGTCCTTAGCTTTTGGAGGTCAGTTGTCCTTGGCTTTTTGAGGTCAGTGGTTGTCTCCAGCTTTGGGAGGTCAATGTTTGTCCTTGGCTGTTGGGTGTTCATTCCTTGTCTTTGGTTTGGGGAGCCTGGCTGCTGTTGGGCCTTCCCCCCCATAGCTGGTGGTGGGTCTAGGGGGGTCCTGGAGAGTTCCAGCTGCTGAGTGAGTGGCTGAGTGTGTGTTGCGGGCAGTCACCCTTATAGGCCTCTGGCTGTGATCTGCTGCAGTCTGGGTGTTGTGTGTGTGTTGTCTTGGGGGTGTAGTTAGTGGAGATCAACTCCCCCCGTCTTTCCTTCTCCCTGTTTTTCTCTCTGTTCTGCCCACATTTCCATTTCCATCTCCCCACCTGCACTTCTCCTTTCCACTCACACGTGTTGAGCACTTGCTGTATACGTGGATCAGCTGTAGCAGGGCTCTGGACCCTGCTCATAGGGGAAGAGGTGAGACCCCTGCCAGGAAGCCTGGTCCTTGGACTGAAGTCATAGGTTTATATGGGGTGAAAGAGCTGGATGCTGTGTGCCAGAGAACCCTTGATCAAGCTCCTTCCTTGGAACCTTAAGGCTGAGTCCAGGGGGGTGCTTGGACTGGCCTTGGGTGTATGGGGTCAGGGGTCTCAGCCACAGACTTTGGGCAGGTGCAGGGACTCTCCCCTGGGGACCAAGAGGACTCTGAGCATCAGGGGAGAACCTAGCCACGCTGACATCTGGGCGGGCAGGGTGGGAGAAGAGTGTCCCGGGGGAGGGAAGGGCTCGTGCAGAGGCCCTGGGACATGACGAGGAGGCCAGTGCGGCTAAGCAGGGTGGGTGGGAGGTGGGGGCAGAGTGTGCGGAAGTTTGCCTTCACTCCAAGTGAGGCGGGAAGCTCTGGGGCTGGGCATGCACAAGGCTCCGAGCACGGACTAGCTCAGTCTGCAAACGTGGCTCCCATGTAATGCCTGCTGTCCTGGTGGATCCGGGCTTGGCTGGGCCCAGGTGGGACTCATTCTAAGGCTTTCATGCATGGGAACCTTCTCACCATGAGTCAGGGCTCTCGAGGCCTTTTGAGGAATGGCTGGGCTGCCCAAAGCTGTGGGAACAGCCCCTGTGACCCCTTGTGGCCTTCTTCACAAGAGGAGGGAGTCCAAGGCCCATGGAGCAGCTGGGGGCAGAGGGCGCTGGACAAAGACTGGAGGGGGCTGGCCCTTGGCGGAGGCTCCCTGGGGGTGAAGGAGAGGGGCTGTGGGAGGCAGTGTCTGACACCTCCTTGTGTAACTTCCTGTGATGAGCAGCTCATTACCTACCCAGGCGGCCAGGCTGGCCTGTGAGCTAGAACGTCCTTTCAAATGCTGACCCTGACCTGGACCTCCACCCCTCTCCCTGCAGTCCCCTGACCACACCAAGCTCACCTCTTTCTCCAGATATTTCACTCCTTCAATACTTACCACATGCCTGCTGTGGAGATGTGTCTCACTGGTACACAGACTCACAGTCATAGCTGCGGTGATGGTGGAAGGCCGTGTGACCCCGGGACTCCAGAGGTGGCTCCTGACCTAGTGGAGACGAGGTCAGTCTGGTGGACTTCATGTAGGAAGTAACGTCTAACCTGAGTCCCCTGTAGGATGAATGAAATTTGGCCATGGAAGAAGTGAGGAAAGAGTGTTCCAGGCACAAGGAACAGCATGTGGAAGGCAGAGAGCATCCTTTTGGGAACCAAAAGAGGTTGAGAATGGCTGGAACATTGTGTTTGAGGAGGGATGCCGAGGCCAGCAAAGGGGTCATGCTGGAACTGTGACCCCTTGGGAGACAAGTGGCCTTTTCTTTTGTATTGCCTGGTTGCTCTGCCAGAAAGCAGCTTATTCTCCATCTTCCCCCACCCTCCCATGGTGCATGAATTATATAATTTTTTCTTCTTTTTTGAAATTGAAGTATAGTCAATGTGTAATAGTGTATAAGCTACAGTTGTGCAATAGTGATTCACCATTTTTAAAGGCTACCCTCCATTTTTAAAGTGTTGGCCTTATTCCATGTATTGTACAGTGTGCCCCTTTAGCTCATTTTGTGCTTGAGAGCCTCTTCCCCCTCCCCTGTCTCGCCCCTCCCTGCTTCGCTCACCCCACTGGTCACTGCTGGTTTGCTCTCTGTATCCTCGAGGCTGCTGCTTTTTGTTACATTCACCAGTTTGTTGTAGGTTTTAGATCTCACGTGTGTTACATTGCATGGTATCTGTCTTTCTCTGTGTTAATTGTCTCACTGATAACGCCCACCAAGTCCACCCATGTTGTTGCAAATAGCAAGGTTTCTTTTTTCCCCCGTGGCTTAGTGCTCTTCCACTGTGTGTATATGTGTGTGTGCGCGTGCTAGGTGTGTCCAACTCTTTGTGACCCCATGGACGTGTCGACTGAAAAAACACAACTTGAGAGTTTTATGTGGGGTGAAATAAGGACTGCAGCCCGGGACAGAGCACCTCCGACGGCTCGGAGAGACTGCTCCCAGGAGGGGGTGGGGGAAGGTCAGGGTATAAGGCTTTGGTGGAGGGGAGCTCAGTGCAATCAAGCGCTTACTTTACAACAGGTTTTCTGCTAGTCACGAGGAGCTGATGTCGCCACGAAGGAAGGGGTGCAGGGCTTTTCTAGATGTGAAGAGGTGCAAGGACTGGGGTCATGGAATCAGTTCCTGGAAATATCTATCTAAAGACCTGTCCCACCAGATTCCCTGGAGCCCAGAGCACCTCACTCTCCACCCTGAGCCCCCTCAGGAATGTTGAAGGCCAGCAGCTGCTGCAGCACAGAATTCATTATCTGCAGAGGCAGCTGGCAAATGCCCTTGGCAAGTGCCAATTTGTAGTTGACAGACTGCAGGCTGCCAGGCTCCTCTGTCCATGGAATTTTCCAGGCAAGAGTACTGCAGTGGGTTGCCATTCTTTCCTCTAGAAGATCTTCCTGACCCAGGGACTGAACCCATGTCTCCTGCATTGCAGGCAGATTCTTTACCACAGCCACCTGGGATGCCCATTGTGGCTGAAGCCCATCTTCTTTATCCATTCATCTGTGGATGGATACTTAGGTTGCTTTTGGTGAATGCTCAGATGGCAATTATAATGATAGATATTCAGGTGGCGATTGTAAACAGTGCTGCCGCTAACACTGGGATGCATGCATCTTTTTAAATCTGGTTTTCAGTTCCACCTAGGAGTGGAAAGGCTGGGTCATATGGTGGTTCTGTTTTCAGTTTTCTGAGAAACCTGCATATTGTCCTCCATACTATTTGTACCAATTTACATTCCATCCACACCACACAGGGTTTCCTTTCTCCACATCCTCACCAACACTTGTTATATGTGTTCTTTTTGATGATAGCCATTCTGACAAGTGTGAGGTGATATCTCATTGTGGTTTTAACTTGCATTTCCCTGATCAGTGATGTGGAGCACCTTTTCACTGTTGGCCATCTGCCTTTCCTCTTTGGAGAATTATCTATTCAGTTCTTCTGCCCATTTAAAATTCAGGTTGTTTTTTTGATGGTGAGTTGTATGAGCTGTTTATATATGTTGAATATCAATCCCTTACTGGTCATACAATTTGCAAATATTTCCTTCCATTCCTTGGAGCAGGGGCCCTCAAGGGACACAAAGGACTTTTGCATTTTCTAGTTGCTGTGCCCGGAGGCTCCTCACTCCACCCTCCCCCAACCCCTCCTACCCAATTCTCTGCTCCTTGCCATTTCCGTGTGACGGCGTCCTTCCTAGCATGGGTTTTATAATTTTAGAAATCTTCTCGAACTTCAGATGGGAAAGATTATGTTGTATTGTGTAAATGAAGACAAATCAACATTTCTTGTGTCTGTGGCATGGTCAGACAATGATTTCAGAGATGCCTGTATTATGAGGCCTCAAATCCAGTGCGTCATCTCAGCAAAAGCGAAGCTCTGTGCTCTGGCCCCGTGGGTGGGGAAGTGGTGCGGCAGTCTCCCTGCCCTCTTTTAATTCCTATTTCTTCTTCTTCTTTTATGTCCCTTTGCAGTTTTAAATACCTCTCTTCTATGTTGGAGGCTGGGGTCTCTCGGTGCCTGTAGCTTTGTTCTTAGGGTCTGGTGGGGGGTCTTTGAGCTCAAAGAACAGAGCTGTGAAGCCCCAGGAGATGTTCCATGTGAGAAAGCTCGATGTGGGGAATGTCTGATAGATCCCCATTTAATTTTCATGATGGTGGTGACCCTCATACCCATTTTACAGATGAGGACACTGAGGCTTGGGGAGGTTAAGACACAAACCCAGCATCCAATGGCCAATACAGAAGAGACAATTATTTTTTAATTTTTATTTTTTTATTGAAGTATAGTTGATTTATGATGTGTTAATTTCTGCTGTATAGCCAAGTGACTCAGCTTTATATTTATATACATTTTTTTTTTTATTTTCCACTATGGTTTATCCCAGGACATTGAAATAGTTCCCTGAGCTGTACAGTGGGACCTTGTCCTTTTATCCTACGCGTCGTTTGCACCCGCTAGTCCCAGTCTGTCCCTCCTCCACCCCCTCGGCAACCACAAGTCTGCTTTCTGTATCTGTGAGTCTGTTTCTGCTTCATAGCTGGGTTCGTTTATGTTGTATTTCAGATTCCACATGTAAGTGATACCATACAGTATTTGCCTTTCAAAGAGGCAATTCTGTTAGTGGCTTTTCTAGGCTTTTAACCAACTTCTCTTCAGAAATTAGGAGTTCTGTTTGATTTAACTCAAGTTCCAGGGGAAAGGGCTGCTAACCCTCCACCCCAAAGAGAAACCTATTATCTCCCTGGCCCAGTCTGGGAGCAGAAGCCCTGTCTCTCAACTAGAAAGGGGCTATGGAGCTCAGCCCCTATACCAGCCTTACATTTCAAGGAGAGAAAAGAGAAACAAGAGAGAGGAAAACAGAACACCTGCCCTCCTCAGAGACCCTCACTCCCAGAATCCAGTCTCGGCTCTAGTTCCATATCTGCCACCGAACCCTGAGGTGACCTCGCTGAGCTCCTCCCCAGCTCTGCATCCATTCCCCATCTATTGAGTTTTTTTCTGTCAATTATACTTTTTATGTCTAACTGAGTCTTTTATATCTGCCTGTTGATATTTCATAGTCTCCTATCCTCTCATGGCACTTATTCCATCCTTTATCTCTTTGAGTGATTTAAATATATTTGATGTTAAGCCCTTCTTATTTATTTGATTTATTGGAGTATAGTTGCTTTAAAGGGGTTCCCAGGTGACTCAGTGGTAAAGAATCTGTCTGCCAGTGCAGGAGACACAGGAGACGTGGGTTGGATCCCTGGGTCGGGAAGATCCCCTGGAGGAGGGCATGGCATCCCGCTCCAGTATTCTTGCCTGGAGGATCCCATGGACAGAGGAGCCTGGCGGGCAATAGTGCATGGGGCCACAAAGAGTCAGACACGACTGAGTGACTCACAGGTTTTATCTACTCTATGTAGAGCATCAAATGTGTGTATATGTCAATCCCAGTCTCCCAATTTCACCCCACCATCCATCCCCTCCTTGGTGTCCATATGTTTGTTCTCTACGTCTGTGTCTCCATTTCTGCTTTGCAAATAAGGTCATCTCTACCATTTTTCTAGATCCCACATGTATGTGTTAATATGTGATATTTGTGTTTCTCTTTCTGACTTACATCACTCTGTGTGACAGTCTCTGGGTCCATCCGTGTCTCTACAAATGGCCCAGTTTTGCCCCTTTTTCTGGCTGAGTGCTATTCCGCTGAATGCATGTGGACATCTTTTGCCCATTCTTCCGTAGACGGGCATCTGGGTTGCTCCCTTGTCCAGGATATTGCCAGCGGTGCTGCAGTGAGCGTTGGGGCACGCGTGTCTTTGGGGCTGTGGTTCTCTGGTGTGTGCCCAGCAGTGTTGAGCCCCTCGTGGACTGTTCTTTTTCTCTGTTTCCTCAGATATCAAATTCTTCCAGTTGAGGAGCGGGGGAAACTGCATGAGCTGGCTGTGGATGCGGCGCCTCTGGGCAGCCTCTCATGTGCACCAGGGCACGGTGGTCTGGGAGCGTGTCCTTGGCCTCATGTATGAGGCGCTCCTGCCCTGGTCCCAGCCTCCCGTGGGTGGGTGGGGGCCTCAGCCCTTGCCATTGGGCACCTCCGCTATGGTCTTTGTTCATCTCAGTGTTTCCTGTCATTTCTGAGTGTTTGGAGTGGAGCAGGCAGTCTTCAGGGTGAGCTTGATTGGCTGCTGCTGCTGCTGCTAAGTCGCTTCAGTCGTGTCCAACTCTGTGCGACCCCAGAGACAGCAGCCCACCAGGCTCCCCCGTCCCTGGGATTCTCCAGGCAAGAACACTGGAGTGGGTTGCCATTTCCTTCTCCAATGCATGAAAGCGAACTTGGTTACTTACTTTGAATGAAAGTTCAATTGCATCATCTGTAGACGATTCACAGGTGGGGAAATGGAAGCCCAGAGAGCTAGCATGACTTGCTCAAGCACACAGGGCTGGAAAGGAGGATTATAATCTGGCTAAATCCTCTCCACTCCTCTGCATCTGGTGGCCTCAGTGCTCACCTCAGCTCCGATTCATTGCTGGCAGTATGTTCTGTAGACACTTTTTTTTTTTTTTTTGGCTCTGTGAGCTGGAGACTGACCTCTCCCCTTCAGCATGCAGAACAAACTCAAAACTGTGTCCTTGGCAGAAGTGAAATAAAAACTGAGAAGGTTTAACCTGGTATATTGGAAAAGGTGTGAGGTCTGGAGTCTGACCTCAAGTAGGTCACTTAATTTCTTGGAGCCTCAGTTTTCTCATCTGTAACATGGGGGTAATAATCACACTTATCTCTCTGGGTAGTGATGAGCATGAACTGGTGAAAATGCATGAGTTTGGAACACAGTAGCTGCCTAATAAATACGTCTTCCTCCCATAGAGGAAAGCTCTGGACTGGGGCAGCTGATCTATTAAATCCCTCAGGGTTTTGAGAGTACAAGGGAGGAGAGGTTCTCCAAAGACAGAACAGAGACGATCAGGGGAGGGCCCAGGGAAGCCAGACTTCAGCTCCATTTTGGGAAAATGATGAGAGTTTACCTGATCTGAAAGGAGTTGATTTTAGAGGAAATGAGCTCTCCATCACTCAAAGAGAGTTCAGAAATAAGCCCATTCATCTATGGCCAATTGATTTTTTTAAAATGTGAAGTATGGTTGATTCATAATATTGTGTTAGTTTCAGACATATAGCAAAGTGATTCAGTTATAGGTGTGTGTGTGTGTGTGTGTGCATTTGTTGTTGTTCAGTCATGTCCATCTCTTTGCGACCCCCTGGACTGCAGCCTGCCAGGCTTCCTGTCCTTCGCTATCTCCCAGAGTTTGCTCATACTCATGCCCCAACCCATATGGTTGATGCCGTCCAACCATATCGTCCTCCGTTGTCACCTTCTCCTCCTGCCTTCAGTCTTTCCCAGGGTGGGTATTTTCCAGTGAGTCGGCTCTTCACATCAGGGGGCCAAAGTATTGGAGCTTCAGCATCAATCTTTCTGGTGAATATTCAGGGTTGATCTCCTTTAGGATTGTCTGTTTTTGTCTTCTGGCTGTCTAAGGGGCTCTCAAAAGTCTTCTCCAACACCACAATTTGAAAGCATCAACTCTTCAGCACTCAGCCTTCTTTGTGGTCCCCCTCTCACGTCCGTTTATGACTACTGGAAAAACCGTAGCTTTGATTGTACAGACCTTTGTTGGCAAAGTGATGTCTTTGCTGTCTAGGTTTGTTATAGCTTGCTTTCCAGGATCTTTTAATTTCATGGGTGCAGTCACCATCCATAGTGGTTTTGGAACACAAGAAAATAAAGTCTGTCATGGTTTCCATTGTTTCTCCATATATTTGCCATGAAGTTATGGAACTGGGTGCCCTCATCTTAGTTTTTTGAATGTTGAGTTTGAAGCCAACTTTTCCACTCTTCTTTTCCACTTTCATCAAGAGGCTCTTCAGTTCCTCTTTGCTTTCTGTCATAAGGTTGGTGTCATCTGCATATCTGAGGTTATTGATATTTCTCCCGGCAATCTTGATTCCAGCTTGTGCTTCATCCAGATCAGCATTTCGCATGATGTCCTCTGCACATAAGTTAAATAAGCAGGGTGACAATATACAGCCTTGACGGACTCCTTTCCCAATTTGGAACCAGTCTATTGTTCCATGTCCAGTTCTAACTGCTGCTTCTTGACTTGCACACAGATTTCTCAGGAGGCAGGTAAGGTGGTACGTTATTCCCATCTCTTTAAGAATTTTTCACAATTTGTTGTGATCCACACAGTCAAAGGCTTTAGCGAAGTCAACAGAGCAGATGTTTTTCTGGAATTCCCTTGCTTTTTCTATGATCCAACGGATGTTGGTGATTTGATCTCTGGTTCCTCTGCCTTTTCTAAATCCAGCTTGGACATCTGGAAGTTCTCGGTTCATATACCACTGAAGCCTGGCTTGAAGGATTTTGAGCATTACTTTGCCAGCATGTGAGATGAGTGCAATTGTGCAGCAGTTTGAATGTTCTTTGGGATTGTGCTTCTCTGGGATTGGAATGAAAACTGACCTTTTCCAGTCCTGTGACCAGTGCTGAGTTTTCCAGATTTGGTGGCATATTAAGTGCAGCAATTTAACAGCATCGTCTTTTAGGATTTTAAATAGCTCAGCTGGAATTCTGTCACCTCTGCTAGCTTTGTTCATAGTGATGCTTCCTAAGGCCTTCTTGACTGCACAGTCCAGGATGTCTGGTCTGAGTTTGCAACCACACCTTCATTGTTATTTGGGTCATTCAGACTTTTTTTGTACAGTTCTTCTGTGTATTCTTGCCATCTCTTCTTAATCTTTTCTGTTTCTGTTAGCCCTTACCATTTCTGCCATTTATTATGCCTACCTTTGCATGAATGGAGAAGGCAATGGCACCCCACTCCAGTACTCTTGCCTGGAAAATCCCATGGATGGAGGAGCCTGGTAGGCTGCAGTCCATGGGGTTGCTAAGAGTCAGACACGACTGAGTGACTTCACTTTCACTTTCACTTTGCATGAAATGTTCCCTTGGTATGTATATAGTCTCTTTTTATTTTATTTATTTTTTAATATAAATTTATTTATTTTAATTGGAGGCTAATTACTTTGAATTGACTAGTTTTCTGTGAGTATGGTTTCAGTGTGTCTGCCCTCTGTTGCCCTCTTGCAACACCTACCATCTTACTTGGTTTTCTCTTGTATATTTATTAATTTAAGAATGTTTTTTGAAGTCAATTTAGAATCAATATATGCATTCTTTTATCCATCTGTTCATCTATCCTCCCATCTATCCACTTATTTAACATATATGGAAGGAATATTATTATTTCTAAAACAGCAAAAGGGTGAATATATGGCATATACAATGAACTAAAAAACCAGAATATTAGAGTAGTGACGTTTCTGTTTTCTAACACTTCTCAATGAGCAAATATTTGTTTATACTGGCAGTTTATCCTTGTTATAGTTCCACTAAAAGAGGTAATACCACTAGAAATTATTTTTATTTTATGAAGCAAGAAGAAACCATAGAACAAATTTGGAGACTTAGTCCAAAAGCAGATTAGCAACAGAAATTATCCATATGTCAGGAATTCCCTGGTAGTCCAGTGGTTAGGATTCTGAGCTATCACTGCTGAGGGCTGAGGTTCAACCACTGGGTAACTAAAATCCCACAAGCCAAATGGCATGGCCATAAAAGAGAAAAAGGAAATAAATAAAGAAAAATAATATACATAACTTACACAAATTAAAATCCGTATGTCTTGACTTAGGTTTTAGCGATTCTTCTGAACAACAATGTCATAAAAAATGATGCATACACCTGTTAAAAATTATTTCAACCCCATCTGTTTGTCAAATGCCAGTCATCAAAACTAATGATCTTAGACTAATGCAGGTTTGTGTAGACGGAGAAATCGCACCTCTACAAAGCAACCAAAACTGGAAACTCTTTTCCTTACTTTTCTATTTCACATGCACCAGGTAAGAATAACAAGGAATGAAAAATTAAAAGTTCCAGGGAGATAAGATTTCTTTGACATGACCTCATGTTAAATTTGGAAATGGATGAAAGCAAAATAAAGCATGGGAGTGTCATTCACCCACATGAGAATGCAGTTTTAAATAAAAGCTAGAAGACAATCCAATGGAAGGATAAGACGCTGTGGCAAATTAATGGCAAGAGAGGAAATAGTCTGAAATAGTGAAATGAACAGTGTGTGAATAAAGCACTAAGCTATGAATTAAGAATTAAATCAGAGTTTTCTCCTCATCTAGATGATACAAATTTAATAAAATCTATTTTACTAGTCCCAAGATTGGGTTAATTATGCTAGGTTTAACAGACTGGTAAATGGATGGAATGGTTCTAGGGGAGGGCTCCCTAATAGAACTTTTTAAAATGATGCAAATGTTTTATGTATGCACTCTCCAGTATAGTGGCCACTATCCACATATGGTTATAAAGCACTGGAAAGATATCTGGTGTAACTAAGGAACTTAATATTTAATTTCATTTTAATTATAATTGATTTAATGTACACAGTCACATGTGGGAAAAAATGGCTACTACATCAGTCAGTGCCCTTCAGCATCTGTTTGTAAATGAAGTGGTTCAAGTACTCATTTGCCACAAGTTGGCTTATACCACAGGATGTAAGGCTAAAATCATTCTTAGAGATGGTATAATCTCGTAACTTTCAGACTTTATTATGGACAATGACTCCAGTAAGAAGCTACATTGAGACATTATGAGACTTTATACACATAGACATGAATGCACATAGAATGAAAATCTACTAAAATTTAATTAAGAAAATATTTACCTTTAGCACTAACATTTTTATTTTATCTCACTTCATTTTAGAATGTAGTTCTCTACATTCTATGTCTTGTTTCCAGTTGCCTTGTTTTACAGATGAGGAAACTGTGTCCCAGAAACATTGGATGAACTTCTAATTATAGCAGAAAAATCAAAGTGAAAACCATTGTTCTGCATTGGCAGATAACTTTACAAATAGACATTGACTTTCCTTTGGCTTCAATTCAGAATGTGTACTGGTAGCAGTCAGTGAACTACTGCATATGCCTACTATATTATGCTTCTTCCTGTATGAAGCATATTAATGGACCACATGTAATTTTTTTTAATTTGGAGGTGTTTAAAAGTATGGGGAATATGCACCACCTAACCCAAGTATCCCACTTGCCCTGTAGAAGACTAGACAGTGAACACAGGTGTGTAACTTTGACTGCTAATCTATGTTAGTGGACAGGAAACTATTCCAGGAACAAAAACACCTGAGTTTTTGCCAAATGAAATCCTAATCCCCAGTTAAAATATGGATCACCTTCAGTTCAGTACTTTGTTACATAATTGAAATAAAGGTCAGTGATTAAAATATTTAAAACATTTTCCTCACAGATGTTGAAGAAAGCATATGCACTACCAAACAATGTGCAGTGGCTTATCAATTAGCAGTATTTTAGGCTAGTTTATGCAATCTGTAAAAGTATAACTTTGGTGTCAGTATTTTTTTAAAAGGGATAAATAAAGGACATTTGTTAAGACATTCTCAATATTCGAGAAAGTTTAGGTATGACTCTTTTTTGACCTTTTAAAATTTCATTTGTGATGTGTATAAGAGACAGGAATCAATATACGCATTCTTTTATAGTGCAGTGGCTTATCAATTAGCAGTATTTTAGGCTAGTTTATGCAATCTGTAAAAGTATAACTTTGGTGTCAGTATTTTTTTAAAAGGGATAAATAAAGGACATTTGTTAAGACATTCTCAATATTCGAGAAAGTTTAGGTATGACTCTTTTTTGACCTTTTAAAATTTCATTTGGACTGTGTCACAAATGTAGATTTAAAAATTATTTTTTAAAATCATGTTATTTCACTTGGTGCTATCACGGTCATTGCTAGGCAGCGTATCATGAAATTTCTTATCTGCTAGATTTTCTGTGTTTTGTTGTTGGTCCCTTCTTCTTACCAGACAATGAGAATGGAAGAATTTCACCAGGGTTCATAGTCCTGCCTCAATTAACTTATAAATGGTTTTTCGTTTAAATTGTACAGTGGTAGCCTTTGTCCAGTTATGAAACTAGAAATAAACACATTTCGTCATACCCAGGCACTGACAGCCACCTGTGGCCACTAGCTGCCTGATAGCAATGGTGAGGGCCCATCCATTTTAAGATGCATCCTGATTATAGATATGTAAAAATGTTTCTAAAAATGCACAGATCAGTAATAATTGTTGCAGAAAAGGTACACTCATGACTGATAAATTTAGTGGGAAAAAGTTTAAGGAGAAACAAGGAATTTGCCTACTTGCCAAGTGTTTCTCTGAAAGATATTTTTTAATTACAGAGGGCAAAGTCTTGATGGTGCAGAAACTCCACAGATACCGTGTTAATCAAGTGAATAATGTTCACATCAACATTTGTAAGACATAGCAACATCACGAACCCCTTGATATGGTGAACTAGCAGGATCTAACTGTGGGAAAACATCAGGCAAATACAGACAGAGGGACAGTCTACAGAATAACTGGCCATCACTCTTCAAAATTGTCAAGATCACTTAAGACAAAATAAGGCCAAAGTACTATCATAGGTTGAAAGAAACTAGGGAGAAAAACCAACTAAATATAATCCTGGATCCTGGATAGGATCATGGAACCAAAATAAGTTATTAATAAAAAACTAGTTAACTGAATTACCTGAGGGAAGCTGAGTAAAGGGTATAGGTGAACTCTATTATTTTGCAACCTTTGGATAAGTGTAACATTAGCTTAAAATTAAAAATAATAAAAATATGACTTATGGAATTGAAGACATATAATTTTGGTCCAATATTTCAGATTATTTTAGATTATTATTAATTTAGATTATTCAGATCTTTTTGATATAATAGTAATAATTTTCCTTAGGGAATGTCAAAAGTCTTTGCAAGCCTGCCTGCCACAATTTAAAGTATATGTAACTATTCTTGGCAATTCTAAAAGAGGGCTCAATTTAGTACTTGTTAGATACACTAGCATTCCATAGACCACCCAACCGTCTTTCACTTTTTTCCTGACAGGTAAGACATGTGAAGCTTATACGCCTAACACTGCTCAGTACCAAGTTTTACTTTTTCTAAATGGCTACACAGTGTCATAGAAATTGGTGCCAAACTATTTCCTAATCCAATCTATTGATTGTAAATACAATCCAGAAGTTCTGGGAAATAAGTGTGGAGTGTCTGGAAATCACTTTTTTGGAAAAAAATCAGAACCTTGTTTCAATAGAATTTTTGCTTCCATACAGATGATGCATAATCCAACATCATTTTATGTGTTCAAAATGGCATTGTTTTGGAGAATAACTGAGGCAGAAACTGGGTTGAGGAGAGGGGAGGATCTTGGCCCTCACCTGATCCATCAGCTATAGTTTATTTGCAAATATATCAGGCTTGCAACATCCACTAGGTTTTTACATCTGTCTTTCAAAGTGCTGAATTTTCTAGTATTTAATGTCCTGAGGTAAATGCGTTTAATGATGTCAGAAAAATCTATCACTGTTTTCTCCATATTCCAACAAATAGTCATTCTTGGCATGATTAGTCAAATAGTACTGAGTTTCCTGAGGGATGTATACTGAATTCTATAATTATAGGGACAAAGATGATAATAACCTCAGAGTTCTCTGCTCACCCATTTTAAATGTTTTTTTTTTTTAAACCATTTTTTTAAGTATCTAATGATAATGAACATAGTTATGCTTCAGTTGATTCATAGCTGATGTTATGAATCAACATCAGTTATAATGATGGTTGCATTATTTAATTTTTATTAAGTTGATAGCATTATTATTCTAGTATTAGAGATTATGAAACTTGGGCTTGTAAACATTAAACAGTTTGCCTAAGGTCATCTAGGCAGGTTTCAGACCTAGGAAATCTAATGTCAAAGCCCATATTCTTAACCCCCGCACCCCACTGGAAACAGGAGCTGAACATTCAAAAATGGATAAAATAATCATCTTGCTTTTAAAGAGTTCAGAGGTGAAAGCTTAAATCCTCTTTGTTTCCACAGGACAAGTGTCCAGGAAGTAATGAGAATTAAGAGATTTCAGTTTAACATGAAATTAACTAGAACATTTATTTCTTCCCAGGTCATGCTGTAAAGCTCACGCCATGTATCTAGCTATGATGTGTAGTCTACTACCCCAAATATGTCTCCAAATAATAAGCATTATTGTAGTCTAAGAATCTGCAGGTTTGTTGGATAGTTCCCGTGTTATGGACCAGTCTTGGCTAATGTTGCTTCGCTCACCTCTCCTTCTAACTTCTTTTGACAGCCATTCAGAGGGGCTTCACTCGTAGGTTTGGCTATTGATTAGCTGACTGATGGGGCAAAAGGAGAGATGGAGCCCCACGTTGCATGGTGAAGAGGACTGTAAGAAAGCACACAAGACTTGGTGAGATATAGGTTCAGAACAGACCCATCATCATTTCTACATCTTAGTTGACATATCTAGTCACAAGGCTAGCCTAGATTCAAAGAAAGGATAAAGACAGCCTATCTGTTGACGGGAGGGGCAGTAAAATCACATTTCAAAGGAGATGTGAAGAACTGATCATCTATTTGCAATAAGCTTCATACACACACAGATACCCACTTGCTTAATCAGAAGCAAGAGATATCTAGGATATGTGTGGACAAACGTGAGAAGGAAATGGTGCAGTTTCCATTGCCTGAAGTGGCTTCAGGTGATGTGGGCTTCCCTGGTGGCTCAGCTGGTAAAGAATCTGCCTACCAAGTGGAAGACCTGGGTTTGATCCCTGGGTTGGGAAGATCCCCTGGAGAAGAGAATAGCTACCCAGTCTGGTATTCTGGCCTGGAGAATCCCATGGACTGTATAGGCCATGCAGTCTCAAAGAGTTGGACATGACTGAGTGACTTTTACTTTCAGGTGATGAAGTCATAAAATTTTCCATGTAGAAGACATGCTATGCAAGTAGGTATCTGTGTGTGTGAAACATATTGCAAACAGACCACCTGAAACACTCGCTCAACCGCACCATTTCCATCTCACCTTTGTCCACACACATTCTAGATGTCTCTTCTGAGATTCGCTAATATTGGTCTGACGTCTTGACACAGACAGAAGGATTCCATCTGCAGTTGCAACTTTTGTGTGACTAGCTAGAAGATAGCCTCTGGAAGATTGCTTGGTCTCCCCCTAGTTTGAAGTGTTATGTGTAACGAGTTTGTGAGTTTGTTGAGAGTGAGAAGGCTTTTCTGGATAACCATATTTAAGATACACCACATTTCATGGTTAGGATCACTTTAGTATAGCTTGTTTTCAGGATGTGTCAGGCAAGTTAGATATCACCTACTCTCCATAAATTTAATCTTTTGCAAGTGGGGAGGGAGCCAAATGGGCTTCCCAGGTGACTCAGTGGTACAGAACCCGCCTGCCAATGCAGGAGACGTGGGTTTGATCCCTGGGTCAGAAAGATCCCCTGGAGGAAGAAATGGAACCCACTCCAGTATTCTTGCCTGGAAAATTCCACGGACAGAGGAGCCTGGCGGGCTACAGTCCATGAGTCCTTGGGGTCTGCATAGTACATAATACATTCCTGCCAGCATCACCATGAGTTGGTATTATTCACCCCTCTATTGATGGAAAAGTATAGTTTATAGCAATTAAGTAAATTGGCTAGAACACAGATAAATTGTTAAGTAGAGTTTGAGTCCAAATCTTATGTATCATAGAAGTTCATTTCCTAAAAATGAAATTGTGCTGTGGAAATCTTAGAACAATCAAGCAGTTAGAATAATTTAAACCATATATAAAGTCATATCTACCGTACACATTCAGAGGTTATAATTTATGATTGAAAACAATTCTTCATTTGATGATGGAACTGTATTCTTTTAATATTCTTAGTATTATCTGCTGCTGCTGCTGCTGCTGCTAGGTCGCTTCAGTCGTGTCCGACTCTGTGCGACCCCATAGACAGCAGCCCACCAGGCTCCCCCGTCCCTGGGATTCTCCAGGCAAGAACACTGGAGTGGGTTGCCATTTCCTTCTCCATAGTATTATCTAGACCTCAGCTTTTTAAAGCAATAAGTTGGCCTGCTATTTCACCTATTTATTTTAATTGATTTTTTATCAAAGGATAATTGCTTTACAGAATTTTGTCATTTTCTATCAAACCTCAACATGAATCAGCCATAGGTATACTTATATCCTCTCCCTTTTGAACCTCCCTCCCATCTCCCTCCCCACCCCACCCCTCTAGGTTGATACGGAGCCCCTGTTTGAGTTTCCCGAGCCATAAAGCAAATTCCCATTGCCTATCTGTTTTACATATGGCAATGTAAGTTTCCATGCTACTCTTTCCATATATCTCACCCTCTCCTCCCCTCTCCCCATGCCCATAAGTCTATTCTCTATGTCTGTTTCTCCAGTCCTGCTCTGTAAATAAATTCTTCAGTATCATTTTTCTAGATTCCATATATATATATGTTAGAATATGATATTTATCTTTCTCTTTCTGACTTATTCACTTTGTATAATAGGTTCTAGATTCATTAGAACTGACTCAAAGGTGTTCCTTTTTATGGCTGAGTAATTCTTTTTCCATTCATCTGTCGATGGACATCTAGGTTGCTTCCATGTTCTAGCTATTGTAAATAGTGCTGAAATGAACAATGGGATACATGTGTCTTTTTCAATTTTGGTTTCCTCAGAGTATATGCCTAGGAGTGGGATTTTTGGGTCATAAATGATTTTATTACTAGTCTTTTAAGGAATCTCCATACCTATTTTTTTTTAGTCTCCTTGAGTTGTTTACTGAACATTATGTATGGTGTTACCATAGCTATTTTAAAATTTTATTTCTAGATTATTTTCTCCTTATAGCTAATCACTAATTTATAGCATTGATTGAAATATATGTATATAATATTGAAGCTTAATTTTTTAACTTTATTTTAAAAAACTACTTATAAATTAATGTTTTTGAAATGTTATTTTTATTTTATGGTTACTTTGTACTGCTGCTAAATGTTGGGATACATTCTAGCCATGTTGTCAAAATACGTGGACTGATTATGACTTCATTTATTTTGAATGAATGCTATGTGATTTCATAGGAGACTAATCTATAGAGGTGCTTCATGTAAGAGTAGGTGCTTGCCATAGCTTAGATTGATCAGATCAATGAGAGTTATAATGGTATCTTTTAATAAAATACTTATTACTGATTATAAAATCACTGCATATTAACTGTAGAAAAGCTGAACATTAACAGAAAGTAAAGAGAATAAAAATAAATGAGATGTGTATAAGAGACAGACCTAGATATAGCATAATGTTTTAGCATAAACAGATTAAAGAATAAGAAATCAAAGAATAAAAGAACAATGTGTTAAGATCATCATTAGAATGAAAAATTTCTAAAATTTATTTATTTAACCACTAATCAATGGATCATTTATAGAAAACTTACTTTTTGGTGCTACATGAAAATCTAATCCCTGTCTTTAAGAAACTCATGCTAGTGAAATTACAATTTCATGATAGAATAGCAAAAATCTGCAGTGTTCTGTAGATAATACAGAGGAGGGCCTATTCCTGAGGAATAAGTTATTATTTTAATACAATTGATGAAACTTAGAATTCTGTTTGTGATTTTATGTGTGTTATTTTGCTTGACATTACATGCATTCTAAACATGAATTCTATAATACATAAAAAATAACCTAGTATTTCACTGAAGACTCATAGGTTTTAATATTTTAATATTTGCAATGGGAAGTATCTGGTAACGTGCATTGACCTGGATGTGATTCTTCATAATTTTATGAGCTTCATGTCATTACTTTTTTTTGTTCTCAGTAATCAGAGGTTTTCAGTTTACTCCTTTCTATTTTTCCTGAATGTCTTTTTTTTTTTTTTTTCTATTTTATTAAGCTGGGACACCACAAATGATCTTAAAAAAAAGATGCGATCTATTTTTTCATTTTGTTAGTGAGATACTATAAATGGGCCATAAGGGATCTGTAATTGGTGTTCTTTTAATAAAAACATTCTCTTTTTCTTGGTGAACAATATGAGTCATTGTATGGCTTTAGTAAGAGAGGAGGTCATTTCTTTTGCCACCAGACAGGTTTAATACAACTAAATGCAACAACAAAGTGGTAGAAATTAAATTGGTAGTAAAGTTGGACTTTAATCTCCCAGATTGAAAAATGCATTTCATCAAAGTGGACTTCCTGTTAAGCATACAGCTCAGCAAATTCACAGAACTGTACTGGGGAAATGATCACAGTGTTTATCACAGTGGGTTGGGAGTTACTGGCATTTTGTAGGAGACACATCTCAGTAAACACTCTCCTTTCCCTTTCTTCTTCTGTCTCTTCTCCCAATCTCAACAGACACCAGATTGTGAAAGCAGGTAATTTTCTAAAGTTGAGCTTGTTTCCATGGATTTGTTGTTCAGTCAGTAAGTTGTGCCCGATTCTTTGCAACCCCATGGACTGTAGCCTACCAGGCTGTCCATGTGGATTCTTCAGGCAAGAATACTAGAGTGGGTGGCCATGCCCTCCTCCAGGGGATCTTCCCCACCCAGGGATCGAACCCAGGTCTCGTGCATTGCAGGTGGATTCTTTACTGTCTGAGCCACCATAGACACTCTTCTGTCAGAGTTATATACTGTGTTAATTCATTTAAAAATCATCTTTAAAATATGTTTCATACTGTGACCCAGGAAATAGTTCAGGAAATATTATTTAAAAGAAGGCAAACAAAATGTAGAGATTCATTTTCTTGATCTATAGTAAAAACTGTAAAAAAAATTACTATTTAAGGTCAGTCATACTAATGTGTCTAATATTTACATCATAATGATCTGTTCAGTAGTCAATCTGATATTCCTCCCATTTTACAGGTGAAGAAACTGAGGCACAGAGGAACTCAAATATTTGCAATGATGCTTCATTGCTCTGATAACTGTCTGGACTTTCCTTGTGAATTTCTGTAATTATGGATCTTTGGCTATCAGTTTCATCATCAATAATGTGAGTGAATTGGATTAAATAATTTTAGGCCGTTAGGATTTTTCCTGCTGGGGTTTACGTAAACTACACTTGCATGTACAGCTCTAATGTGTAGATGCTGCTGCTGCTGCTAAGTCGCTTCAGTCGTGTCCGACTCTGTGCGACCCCAGAGACGGCAGCCCAACAGGCTCCCCCGTCCCTGGGATTCTCCAGGCAAGAACACTGGAGTGGGTTGCCATTTCCTTCTCCATTGTGTGAAAGCGAAAAGTGAAAGTGAAGTCGCTCACTCGCGACCGACTCCTAGCGACCCCATGGACTGCAGCCTACCAGGCTCCTCCATCCATGGGATTTTCTAGGCAAGAGTACTGGAGTGGCTTGCTATTGCCTTCTCCGAATGTGTAGATAATTGAACGTATATGAAAAGGCAGCAATTTGGCACACACCATTGCAGTTCTGTTTGCATTGCCACACATTGGCCAAGCTTCATCCTGTCACACTTTAATTATAACTATGTGCCTTTTTTTCCCCCTGCTTCCCTCTTTCTCTACCTCCCTTCTATAATTGTCCATATACAGTTTGATATGAACAATGAAAAGCATTGTGTTGTTGGATTAGAAAATTGTTCCAAATATTTGCTATTTTTGATGAGTATGTGGTCTAGTAGAAACTATAGCAAATAACTGCACAAAAACCAATGTTTGAACACCATCTTCCGAGATCACGAAATTGACTCTCCTTCAATTCACATAGCTGGCTAATCTTCTCTTTAAAAAAAAAAAAAAAACACTTCCTTGCTCTCATGCCTCTGCCTAAAATCTTCATCACCTTAATTGAATTTTCTTAAACTACATTTCAATTCCTGAGCCTAACCTTAAGGTTATATGTTACCCATATATACCATTTTTCTCATTTTCCACAACACACCTTTTGCATAAATTAGCAGTCTCCTCGCTACTCTCTATCTTCTGTAGTTCCTGTTGTCCTGCTTCCTTCTGTGCCGTTACTCCTAATGCATAGTTTCTTTCTCAGTGAACAGTAGAGGAGTTCCTCTGTATCAGTAAGGACTTGGTTCCAGATTCCCAAATCCTTGGCTGTCAACATCCTTGGATGCTCCGGTCCTTTATGAATGGTGTATTACCAAGGGCTCCCTGTATGCCATATCTGATAGATCCAACACTATTCTTATCTCCATGACCGGAGTTTGCCTTCTGGCTTCTCGCAGTCAAGTAACGGATCTTATCATTGCCATCTAATGATGAATATTGTTTTCACATGAAATTTTTGGCTTTCTTTTTCCTGACCCTTTAGAAATTTATGAATAGGGCTCACCCACTAAAACCAAAATCTGTTCTTAGTTTTTTAAAGGAATCTCCACACTGTTCTCCATAGTGTCTGTATCAATTTACGTTTGCACCAACAGTCTAAGAGGGTTCCCTTTTTTCCACATCCTCAGCAAATCCACTGATGGGCATATATCCTGAGAAAACCATAATTCAAAAAGACACATGTACCCCAGTGTTCATTGCATGACTATTTACAATTGCCAAGACATGGAAGCAACCTAGATGTCCACTGACAGATGAATGGATAAAGAAATGGTACATATATACAAGGGAATATGTATATATACATATATGATACATATATGATATGTAAATGTAAAATAAATAGAATATTACTCAGCAATGAAAAGGAATGAATTTGAGTCAGTTGTAGTGAGGTACATGAACCCAGAGCATGTTATGTGTGTATACTAAAGCACTTCAGTTGTGTCCGATTCTTTGCAATCCTATGGACTGTAGCCTGCCAGTCTCCTTCTGTCCATGGCATTCTGCCATCAAGAACACTAGTGGGTTGCCATGCCCTGGGATCTTCCCGGCCTAGGGATTGAATCCATGTCTCTTATGTCTCCTGCATTGGCAGGCAGATTCTTTATCACTGCACCATCTGGGAAGCCCACATGTAATATAGATAGCTAGGAAGAAGCTGTTGTATAATGCAGGGAGCCCATGCTGATTGTGATGACCTGGAAGAGTGGAGTGAGGGGTGGGGTGGGAGCAAAGCTGAGGAAGGAGGGGATATATATACACACACATGTACATAAACACATGCATACTTATGGCTGATTCGTGTCGTACAGCAGAGACCAACACAACATTGTAAAGAAATTACCTCTAATTAAAAACAAAAAAATAAAACCACAGTTTATAGTTTTTTTCTTTTTTCTTTCAGCCCAGCCTGTGTAGATCCACCTGTAATACAATCATTATTTCTGGGAATGGATTGTGAAGGAAAGAAGGATGTGGTTTTCAGGAAGGTAGTTGGTTTAAAAAGTACTTACCATTTACCTGTATCAGTACCATCTGGAGTTTGTTTTTGACTTTTGCCTTTGTAGTTCAATCCAGTGCCCTGGATTCCATATTGTATTTCTCTGCCAGAGAGAGATGTATGCCCAAGAAGATGAATGTCTCAATCATCTTGAGCATATGTTAGCCATTTTAGCGTTTTACCTTAAGCACTCAGGTGTAAGCAGAGTTTTTATCTTGATGCTTCAATTAAACTGTGAATGGGAGTGCTCAGCAAAACATACGGCTGTTTAAACATATGCCTTCAGCCATCATGCGCTCTCTCTGCAAGTTCATTCTTCTCTTAATATAGTAAGTTGCTGAATTTGGCAGTTCTGTCTCTGGATTTTTATCATCTTTGCAAATCCACTTAAAATCTTCCTGCTGAGCATCATTGCTTAATTCAGTAGCTTCTTTGATTAAACATGATTCAACCCATTTAGTGGGAATTGACCTCTTCTGATTTTTAGGAAAGGAGTAGAAAGACACCTGGTAATCAGTGCTTAGAAATATTATTATATCCACAAAAGTTTTTCTTCTGACTTTGGTCATCATTTTCTTGTAGTTTAGAAACAATTGTGAGTGTTTGACTTTTAATCCAGTGTGACTAACATTTCCTGAGCACCTATTATGGTCCAAGTATTGTCCCCATCACCATGGAGGAAAAGAGGTGAGAATGACATAGAGTCTGCTCCTCAGTAAGTGCAGTAAGTGACAGACTTCAGCTGCAGTATTCAGTTTCACTAGGTACAATATGATCAATATCAGATAAGATGATCAGTAGGAGAGAAGACCAGAGGGGGAAGTAATTGGTTCTACTGAAGCATCCTTGATAACCTTTTCATCGTGCACTTTGCACTAATGGCAGGCATAAAGAACAGGAGTGTGCCATAAGGTTAACCAATAAACTGAAAAAAGGAATGCCTACTCTTACCTAAGAAATATAAAACTCATATATTTGAGATGTAACACATATCCCATGTGTGGCTGCATCCCCTAAAGAAATGGTATATTTCTCTCTTTGCCACAAATACTGAAAAATGTAGTTTGAAATATAAATCCTAAGTTATTACTATATATCAGTTTAGTAGCAATAAAACACACACCCTGTATTACACAGTATGTTCTTCTTTAGCCTGTATTTACATTGTTAAAATGGAACAGAGTATCAGTTGTTTGTTTCTTGCTTTAATAAAAAAATATTTGGCCTCATCAACTTAGCTGAATTTCGTGCTGGTCAGGATAATGATAGACTTGTGTCCATTGAGTTGAGGAACCATGAAGCTGGGAGAATCAAGAGTGGGTTGGCCTGTGGTGCTTTTAGGAGGAGTGAATAAAAAGGTAGAAATTTAAAAATAAAAAAGATTCTGAGTTAGTGTGTTGAAAGACTACCATATTGGAGATTTAACAAAATGCATAGAATATTTTATGCATCTAAAAATACCACTTGGGTCATTTTCATAGCTGACCTGGTCCAAATATAGTTCATTAACTGCATTAAGATAACTAGTGAAATCACATGTTTCAGGGAGTAATAGTTTGAAGAGTTTCTTCAAGACTTTTTGCTTGAGTCTCTTCATGATCTCTAAATTTTGTTGCTGAGTTGTCTGCTGACTAGAGAGATGCTTTAAGAAACCCTCATTACATTTGCCTTACATAACTGTTGCTAGAGATACATTTTAGTACATACCTTAGTCCTCTACATAAGACCTCAAGTATTTCTTTCAGATGTAAGTAATCAGAGATGCTATGTAACGTTTTTAGAACTGACTCCCTTGTTCAGTTTAACTCAGATGACCATTATATCTACTACTGTGGGCAGGAATCCCTTAGAAGAAATGGAGTAGCCATCACAGTCAACAAAAGAGTCCGAAATGCAATACTTGGATGCAATCTCAAAAATGACAGAATGATATCTGTTCATATCCAAGGCAAACCATTCAATATCACGATAATCCCAAGTCTGTGCCCTGACCTGTAGTGCTGAAGAAGCTGAAGTGGAATGGTTCTATGAAGACCTGCAAGACCTTTTAGAACTAACACCCAAAAAAGACGTCCTTTTCATTATAGGGTACTGGAATGCAAAAGCAGGAAGTCAAGAAACACCTGGAATAACAGGCAATTTTGGCCTTGGAGTACAGAACGAGCAGGGCAAAGGATAATAGACTTCTGCCAAAAGAACACACTGGTCATAGCAAACAGCCCCTTCCAACAACACAAGAGAAGACTCTACACATGGACATCACCAGATGGCCAACACCAAAATCAGATTGATTATATTCTTTGCAGCCAAAAATGGGAAAGCTCTACACAGTCAGCAAAAACAAGACTAGGAGCTGACTGTGGCTCAGATCATGAACTCCTTATTGCCAAATTAAGACTGAAATTGAAGAAGGAGGGGAAAATCACTAAGCCATTCAGGTATGACCTAAATCAAATCCCCTATGATTATACAGTGTAAGTGAGAAATTGATGTAAGGGACTAGATCTGATAGACAGAGTGCCTGATGAACTATGGACAGAGGTTCATGACATTGTATAGGAGACAGGGATCAAGACCATCCCTAAGAAAAAGAAATGCAAAAAGGCAAAGGCAAATGGTTGTCTGAGGAGGCCTTACAAAGAGCTGGGAAAAGAAGAGAAGTGAAAAGCAAAGGAGAAAGAAAAGCTATATTCATCTGAATGCAGAGTCCGAACAAGATCAAGGACAGGTAAGGAAGCTTTCCTCCATGATCAATGCAAAGAAATAAAGGAAAACACTAGAGTGGGAAAAACTAGAGATCTCGTCAAGAAAATTAGAGATACCAAGGGAACATTTCACACAAAGATGGGCTCAATAAAGGACAGAAATGTTATGGACCTAACAGAAGCAGAAGATATTAAGAAGAGGTGGCAAGAATACACAACTGTACAAAAAAGATCTTCATGACTTCAATAATCATAAAGATGTGATCACTCACCTAGAGCCAGACATTCTGGAATGTGAAGTCAAGTGGGCCTTAGGAAGCATCACTACAAACAAAGCTAGTGTAGGTGATGAAATTCCAGTTGAGCTATTTCAAATCCTAAAAGATGATGCTGTAAAAGTGCTGCATTCAATATGCCAGCAAATCTGGAAAACTCGGCAGTGGCCACAGGACTGGAAAAGGTCAGTTTTCATTCCAATCCCAAAGAAAGGCAATGCCAAAGAATGCTCAAACTACCACACAATTGCACTCATCTCACACACTAGTAAAGTAATACTTAAAATTCTCCAAGCCAGGCTTCAACAATATGTGAACCATGAACTCCCTGATGTTCAAGCTGGTTTTAGAAAAGGCAGAGGAACCAGAGATCAAATTGCCAACATCCGCTGGATCAGGGAAAAAGCAAGAGAGTTCCAGGAAAACATCAATTTCTGCTTTATTGACTATACCAAAGCCTTTGACTGTGTGGATCACAATAAAAAGAGATGGGAATACCAGACCACCTGACCTGCTTCTTGAGAAACCTATATACAGGTCAGGAAGCAACAGTTAGAACTGGACATGGAACAACAGACTGGTTCCAAATAGGAAAAGAAGTATGTCAAGGCTGTATATCGTCACCCTGCTTATTTAACTTATATGTAGAGTACATCATGAGAAATTCTGGGATGTATGAAGTACAAGCTGTAATCAAGGTTGCTGGGAGAAATATCAATAACCTCAGATATGCAGATGACACCACCCATCTGGCTGAAAGTGAAGAAGAAGTAAAAAACCTCTTGCTGAAAGTGAAAGAGGAAAGTGAAAAAGCTGGCTTAAGGCTCAACATTCAGAAAACTAAGATCATGGCATCTGGTCCCATCACTTCATGGCAAATAGATGGGGAAACAGTGGCTGGCTTTATTTTGGGGGGCTCCAAAATCACTGCAGACGGCGATTGCAGCCATGAAATTAAAGTAAGTAATTAAAGTAAGCCAAGCCTACTCCTTGGAAGGAAAGTTATGACCAAACTAGAAGCATATTAAAACCCACAGACATTACTTTGTCAACAAAGGTCTCTCTTATCAAAGCTCTGGTTTTTCTAGTAGTCATGCATGGATGTGAGATTTGGACTATAAAGAAAGCTGAGTACCGAAGAATTGATGCTTTTGAACTATGGTATTGGAGAAGACTCTTGAGAGTCCCTTGGACTGCAAGGAGATCCAACCAGTCCATTCTAAAGGAGATCAGTCCTGGGTGTTCTTTGGAAGGAATGATGCTAAAGCTGAAACTCNTATAAAGAAAGCTGAGTACCGAAGAATTGATGCTTTTGAACTATGGTATTGGAGAAGACTCTTGAGAGTCCCTTGGACTGCAAGGAGATCCAACCAGTCCATCTTTAAGGAGATCAGTCCTGGGTGTTCATTGGAAGGATTGATGTTGAAGCTGAACTCCAATCCTTTGGCCACCTGATGTGAAGAGCTGACTCTTTTAAAAAGACCCTAATGCTAGGAAAGATTGAAGGTAGGAGGAGAAGGGGATGACAAAGGATGAGATGGTTAGATGGCATCACCAACTCAATGGACATGAGTTTGATAAACTCTGGGAGTTTGTGATGGACCGGGAGGCCTGACGTGCTGTGGTTCATGAGGTTGCAAAGAGTCAGACATGGCTGTGCGACTGAACTGAATTGAACTGAACTGAACCTTGTTCATTATTCAGCTCACCTCTGTGGGAACTTAAGTTCCTAAGCCTCTCTTAACACTAGTCTTCAGTTTTCTGATCTGTCAAAATAATCAAGACTACTTTCCACATTATTTTGAGGATGAACTAAGTCAATGCCTGGAATGGAAGTAAAACAGTGATTGGCAAATAATAATATCCCATAAGAATAATAGTAATTATTTATTTTATTGCTACTGTGGGCTATTATCTCTATGAAATGGCACAAACATCTTTGCATTCCTTGAGAAATAGTTTATTTTCCTTTGTTGCTAAGTCGCTTCAGTCATGTCCGACTCTGTGTGACCCCATAGACAGCAGCCACCAGGCTCCCCCGTCCCTGGGATTCTCCAGGCAAGAACACTGGAGTGGGTTAAATCACGTTTCTGTTTTTTCTTTGACTCCAGAAAGCCCTGAGTCAGTTTCTGAGACTACTTGAGTAACTTGTATGGAATAAAAGCCTTACATATCTGACTCAAAATTTTCATCTTATTTCAATCTTCAGTATTCTATGCATTTTCTCTAGCTCTGTTTTTATATATTAATTTATATTTTTCAATTTTGTCATATATAAAGGCAAGCCAGATTCTTCCTTAAACTAGATAGAATGATAAACAAGCAGCATGAAAAGAAATTTATAAGCAAAGTATTCCGATTGGCCCTAAGTAATTTTTAAAACAACATATTTGAAAAAGAAAATAAAATGTACATGTTTTTAATGTCCAACCTTCTATCAAAAATCATATTATACCACAAAACAAATAGAAGTTGAAGGAGGCATAAGGAATGTTTAGAGATGGATTTAAGTTTAGTGTCAATCTCTCTGACTTGGTTTGGGTTCCTGGAAGAGTCAGGTCACAAAATTCATATAAACAAGCCACAGGAGAAAGCACATAGACACTAATAAGTTGTAACTACTAGAGAGAGACTTCAAATATACAAGGTGGATTTTCTGACTATTGAGTTTTACTAGGCAGTTATTGCATCATTTTAACATGAAGCACACCATTAGCATTTTATAACATTTTGACTAGTTAGATTCATGAAAAAAATTTATCCCTCAAAAATAAAATTTGGTCCTAACCTGCCTCTTGAGAAATCTGTATTCAGGTCAGGAAGCAACAGTTAGAACTGGACATGGAACAGCAGACTGGTTCCAAATAGGAAAAGGAGTACGTCAAGGCTGTATATTGTCACCCTGCTTATTGAACTTCTATGCAGAGTACATCATGAGAAACGCTGGACTGGAAGAAACACAAGCTGGAATCAAGATTGCCGGGAGAAATATCAATAACCTCAGATATGCAGATGACACCACCCTTATGGCAGAAATGAAAAGTTATGACCAACCTAGACAGTATATTCAAAAGCAGAGACATTACTTTGCCGACTAAGGTCCGTCTAGTCAAGGCTATGGTTTTTCCTGTGGTCATGTATGGATGTGAGAGTTGGACTGTGAAGAAGACTGAGCGCCGAAGAATTGATGCTTTTGAACTGTGGTGTTGGAGAGGACTCTTGAGTCCCTTGGACTGCAAGGAGATCCAACCAGTCCATTCTGAAGGAGATCAGCCCTGGGATTTCTTTGGGAGGAATGATGCTAAAGCTGAAACTCCAGTACTTTGGCCACCTCATGCGAAGAGTTGACTCATTGGAAAAGACTCTGATGCTGGGAGAGGTTGTGGGCAGGAGGAGAAGGGGACGACCGAGGATGAGATGGCTGGATGGCATCACTGACTCGATGAACGTGAGTCTGAGTGAACTCCGGGAGATGGTGATGGACAGGGAGGCCTGGCGTGCTGCGATTCATGGGGTTGCAAAGAGTCGGACATGACTGAGCGACTGAACTGAACTGAACTGATGAAATGGTTATAGATGTTCTGTTTTGACCTGAGGTTCTGGGTTAATAGAAGAATTCTCTTATTTCTTACCAGGTTCTAAGTCATAGGATTCATTACTAGGTGGTGAATATCACTACCCTTGTTTATTTTCTCTCTTCCTGATAGTTCTACTTGAGTACAAGTATAACATGTTTTGTTTGCCTATACTTATGTTTCCATAGTGATCTATGGTAAAGAGTGAAAAAAAAAGCTGCTCTTATTCAAACATTTAGGCTTTCTGCTTTAGTGTCTCAGTCAGTATTTACATTGTGAAGGGTGAAGGCACAGGAATTATGTGATTAGAGATCTCAGTATTGGCAGATTAGAAGGATCACTGAGGTAGAAATCCCTGAACTGAGTTCTCGATGTATGTCACTGTCTGTCTTGCCTTCTCCCTGACTGGGAACCCTGAGAAATTCAGCAGTTTTTGCTGTAATAACACCACCAACTGAGGGAAGTGAGCAAGTACTACGTGCTAAGCCCTGAGCAGTAGACACTAGGTGATAGGTTTGAAAATTCAAGAAATAATTTCTTGAAAGAACCTAGATGCTTGACTGAGGAATTCATATGCCAGAACTAGACACTCTAAAGAGTAATATTTTGAAAAGAATTACTGATATGCATAGTTTACACTTGGTACAATATTCAGGTTTGGGAGGTACATAGGAAGAGAACTGGAGAGTTGGAAAGTTAGCAAAGTTGAATTGACCATTGTGTGTTTTGAAGGTAACTTGATGGCCATGGTGGAGAACATTAAGGAGCTTGAATTCTTTGTATGTATTAGCACATCGGAGAGAATAAAATGGTGGATTGCATGGAGAAAGTAATACATAGAATATTTCAAAATATGGAGATTCTAATTAAATAGATGGAAATAAAGGCACTTGGATTTAGGAAGTGAGGTATCCGACCGTGGGAGGGCGAGACTTCGTTCTTTAATTGTACTCTAAGAAGTTCTACTTTAGATCTGGAAGAAAGACATCCGTTACTTCTCCTATATCTTCGCAATTTGATAATTTTTATTATTATACCCAATAGAACCACTTCTTTTTACATGACTCCAAACTGTAACTGAAATATATACGGTTCCCAGACGTGTAATATAGACAGTCGGTTTAGGTCGGACCGTGGATAAAACATTTACTCCAAAACAACTTTATGTCGACGTGAACAAGAAACATAATAGTGACGAAAACGTATAACATTACCGTCTCAACTTTTCAACGTTGTTTCGAATACTAGACTTTTAGAATTTCATAATGACAGACCGGGAAATGTCTTTTTGTACGCGACTGGGGACTACATCTGTTGTTACGGTTTCCGTGCACAATTCACAAGTTTATGTGCTCGTCTCAAATTATAAAACCGTCTCTCTATAATGGTTTTGTTTGTTCCCAGTTAGAAGATTCGATAATTTTGTCAACTCTTAGTATCGTACCCACTCGTCACCATCTTTGTCACCTATGTAAGGAAAAAATTTTTTCTATCATGTAGAGATTCTGAATAAAACGTATTAACTTTGAAACATGGTAAACTGGTTGTGGAGAGGTAAAGAGAGAGGGTGACGACGACGACGATTCAGCGCAGTCAGCACAGGCTGAGACACACTGGGGTATCTACCGTCGGGTTGTCCGAGGAGACAGGGACCCTAAGAGGTCCGTTATGACCTCACCCAACGGTAACGGAAGAGGTGAGGGAGGGTGATATAGGACTGATAGTAATGAGATGAGAGACGAAGAAACACAAACTAGTAAATCTAAAGTGTATATTCACTCTACTACGTTATAAACGAAAGACACAGACCGAATAAAGTAAATTGCATTACAGGGGGTCCAGGTGAGTATAACAGTGTTTACCGTCGTAAATCAAGAAAATTTCGATTATAAGACAAAGTACACAAAAGAAATAGGGAAGTAGGTAGTCACCTGTAAACGAACAAAAGTACAGAACCGACGACACTAATTACGGCGTCACTTGTACTTCCACGTCGTGTAAAAAATTCTTTTCAAAGGAAAAAGACACACCATTACACACAGTCTAACTAACGGTTCTGAGATTGATCTTCTACAATCTCTTTCATCCACTTTCGTTCTTCAATTAGTCTCCCAGTAATGAAAAGAAATATAAGAATGGTAATTGGGCACCACGTCTGGGACAAAGGAAGAAGGGATACTCTTCAGTCATGTTGACGTCTTGGTTTAGAGGTGAGTGGAGAGGTGGTCGAGGGGTCGACACTCTCGCACTGATTAGAATTAAAGACAAGACAATGTCGATTCCCACGAACACATTTAGGTTGTGTGACATCGTAAAATAATCCTTGTAAACTGGTCTTTAACCCAAATCCGGTATTATGAATAATCAATTCAAAACTCGTTCATTGAATAAGAAAGAACCAGAAATTAAGGAACATATTTTTTTACCGACATTATAACGTTTTTTGAAACAGACTTAGTGAATTTGAAGTATCATAATACTTGTTCTTTTCTCATATATATAGTATATATATATGCAAAAGTGTTTTGTAGACCATAAAGCACCATTCAAATATAGCTACTATAAATTTTCACATTCCTTAATGTTGTTGTTGTTGATCAGTTGCTAAGTTGTATCCAACTCTTTACAACTCCATGGACTGTAGCAAGCCAGGCTTCCTTGTCCGTCAGTGTCTCCCGGAGTTTGCTCAAATTCATGTCCATTGAACCAGTGATTCTCTCTAATAATCTCCTCCTCTGTTGCCCCGTTCTCATTTTGCCTTCAATCTTTCCTAGCATCAGGTCTTTTCCAATGAGTTGGCTCTTCGAATCAGATGGCCAAAAAATTGGAGTTCCAGTTTCAGCATCAGTCCTTCCAATGAATATTCAGGATTGATTTCTTTTAGGATTGATAGGTTTGATCTCCTTGTAGCCCAAGAGACTCTCAAGAGTCTTCTCTAGAACCACAGTTCAAAATGTATTACTTTACAGCATTGACACATGGGACTAGGATAGTCCTGAAGTGCTAACCCAGAATAGCCTGATGCAATAATGTCATCTGATCCAGCCTAACCTAATGACTCTTTGCTCTGTGAAATCCCTGGAACAAGCTATTTCAGTTATTTATGTCCATTTTACTGTGACTTGGATACCAAATATGAATTGCAGGGCAGACATGTGGACATAAAGACTTATTCATGGGAATTTAGCTCTACTCCACTTTCCTATGATTTTCTCTGAAGATGTAAAGGAAATAACAAATGTAGGCCTCCATAACATACATGCTGCATAGCTTGTAGTAATTAACCAGTTTTATTTAAGGAACAGCTGGAGAAAAATGAATAAGTTTGTACTTACATATGATTCAAGAAAGAAGAAAATTGAAAGGAAATGAAGAAAGTACCAGTAAGAAAATGTTATATGTCAGAAAGTCAAGCTGGCAATAAAAATTTTGAGGAGTGTATAAATGAGAATTTGTAAGAGAATGAAGTGTCTGATAAGGAATTAATATTAAGGTATCTAGATAGTCGAGAACACATTAGGCACTACAATAAAATTTGCCAGTTAAGGTTTTTCCTGCATGTGAAAGTATAACATGGACATCCATATAAGATGTTGAAATTGCTGTGCTCTCACTAGAAATATGATGAGATTTATATAAACCTTGACAATATACTTCTACACTTCAATAAAGATATAATATGTTAATTGATTCTGGGCTTGAGGCCCTTTTCATTTTGTCAGCTACTAGACTACAAGTTAATTATGAGTTTTTTGTTCTTTTCCTACAATAAAAGCAAAGTTCTTACAATATTGCTTTTGAAAGGCATCAGACACTCAAGTGACTGTATTTCCATGTTTCATAGTCTAAGGAATTACACCATTGTGGAAAATGTTTTAGGGTTCTTTACATTGTTGTCTTGGGATACTCTATGCTAATCTAGATCATTTTATAGCTGTAGCAACTAAAGAGCTTTTAAGTGAACCACCAAGAGAAATTCATAATAAAATATTAAATTAGAGGCTCCCTCTAAAGTATTAGCTACATCTGAAAAGTGTGTGGGGTACTTTGTTAAGTACATGTATTTTCACAGCTAACTAGGGTACCATTTAGGACATTGGAGCAGTTCTTGCAAACTTCCCTGAAGGTCTGAAAGGAGTGAGTGATTTTCTCCAAGTGCCTGTTTTTTACCCTGGGGAACAATTGAGGATGGAAGAATCTGGCTGAATCAATGGCTTCTCCCTCTCCGCGAGTTAACAGAACAATTGTAGCCAATATAACATGTTCCATTTCACCAACTAGCGTGGGGAGAAGTAATCTAAAACTTGTGTCTAAGGCTTCCCTTGCCCAAAGCCCCTTTAACTGTATTCATCGTGGGATAGCTGAAATTAAGAATATGGGAAAATAAGAAGATGAGCTGATTAAGTAAACTATATTTTTTCTTTTAGGAAAATGTTCTTTATTGCAATTGCAGGAAACTTTATCTATGCACTCCTTATCCAGAACATTATCTTTCAATAATAGAAAAGAACTTTTCCTGAAATCCTGAAATTATATATGGTTTCCAGAGGGTCAAAGTATATTGTGATAGGCTTATCCATTGCTCCAAACCAAACCTATGAAAGATATCTTCAGGTGACTAAAAATGAAAGTAAGTGTTAGTTACTGCTGCTGCTGCTAAGTCACTTTAGTCGTGTCCGACTCTGTGTGACCCCATAGATGGCAGCCACCAGGCTCCCCCGTCCCTGGGATTCTCCATCAAAAACTTCCTGTTACTAGGAATAGTAATGATTTTATTATTGTTGGTCATTCGCTCAGTTGCATCCAACTCTTTGTGATCCCATGGACGGCAGCATGCAAGGCTCCTCTGTCCTCCACTATCTCCCAGGGTTTCCTTACACTCATGTCCGTTGAGTTGGTGACACTATCTAACCATCCCATCCTCTGCCGCCCCCTTCTCCTTTTGCTTTAGATCTTTTCCAAATGAATCTGCGCTTTGCATCAGGTGGTCAAAGTATTGGAGCTTCAGCTTTAGCATCAGTCCTCCCAATGAATATTCAGGGTTGATTTCCTTTAGGAACATAGTATGATAGTTAATAATCATGCTATAAATATCTAATATTATTTACTGCTTTGTTAATTATCAATATGGGTATGATAATATCCTCTAATTTATGAAAAAGAACAATAGAGACAGCTAGTAGTAAGCTGAAGTGGTTAAGAGGAAAAGTTCTGGAGTTGGTTCACCTGTGATAAAAATATAGTTCTTCCATTAACTGTCTAGGTAGACTTAGGCCATTTTTAAGTCTTGAAATTCTATTTGTTTATGTTTCACTAAGTAAATAATAACATTTAAGTTCTTTTAACCACTAAATTGAATGATGCAGCCAAAGGTTGCATGCCCCATTGTCTGACACATAGTAAACACTCATAAAGGTGAACACATATTGTTATTTCTATAATTATTTTTGTCTCTTTTTCTCATAAATTTTCAGCAATGTTTTCAAGCAGTGTCACTGTCATTTAAGTTGTTGATACCTTAAAAATTATTTCCTATTGCTTAGCTAATGAATAGATATTAACTAATGACTATATATGAAGAATTACTTGGTGTGTGATGTTTATTTCTTTAAAAAAGTGTGGCAAATAAATGGTAAAGTGCGAAAGGATGTGATCCTTTTTGTTCACAAACCATGGACACGCAGTGTGTCTGTGTAGATGATGGTTGCTAATTTAGAGGTGGCCAAGGGATCATGGCCAATTATTAAATTCATTCATATTTTTAATATTTTATAAAATTAATAATGCCTTGATGATCTTTCTAATTGGGCTTTCATGGTGGGAATGTTTCTGGAGACACATTGGCTAGAATATGGAAGTGACCATTACTTCTGGAATGATTTCATTATTTTCAACTTTCCTAATTGTACATATCTTGGGATAGACAGAAAATAGGAAGAACTTTCTCACAGAGTCAAATTGAATGAAGCTTTACCTCTTTAATAACTAAGAGGGACAAAGTAAGTATGCAATTCACAAACGGTGCTTATACTCAGTTATCTCTGAATATAAGGTGCTATTTGGTTTGCATCTATTTATTGGGAAGCATTTAATTTTGCTTCTAATAATTTTATGTGTCTACAATAATTCACATTTAGTGTGCTTACATGCAACCATAGTGATAACTTTGCACTTTGGAACTGCAGCACATTCTAGATTAAGAAATCAATGTTGTAGTTGAGTTTTAAAACCATTGTAAGCACTGTGAGGATAGATGTCATTTCTGTTTTACAGGTGAAGGGACTGAGTCATAGGTAGGTTGGGTAAGTTGTTTATCGCCACACAATTACTAAATGGTAGAGTTTGGATACAAAATCTCAAACTTTTCTTATTTTGCATTACACTACTGTGCCTTATAAAGCAATCATTTTCATATGACATTTTTCAGTCTTGTACATAGATCATAGCATATTTAGTTTAAATAGTTCAGCTTTTTCTAAAAGATGATGTGTTCTTTTAATGCCATATACCTGAAACTAGCACAAGATTGTAAATCAATTATACTCCAATAAAAAAGGTTAAAATAAATCATCAGAAAAAAGATTAACTTGACCAAGGAAACATAGATAATGTATGGAGCTACAATGTGAATCCAGAGAAACTGACTTGAGTCAGTGTTTTGAATCTTTAGGGGGTGTATGTGTGGATGGAAATGCAGGAAGACACAGATTTTTCATAATACAGACTTGAATTCATATTCCAGTTTTTCCTCTGGCTAGCTCTGCAACCCAGGGTAGGATTTGCATTCTGTGTGTCTCAGTAGATATAGACCATCTCTTTGACACAGTAAATATAATTAAATAGTACTGTGTGTAGAGGATAATGTGTGCAGCAGCATGGTGTGGTGCCGCATGATGGTTAATAACTGCCCTTCCTTTAATTTGTGGCATTTCTCAATATGCTGTATAAGCATTGATTTACCAGAAACTCCTCAATGAGGGTGTTCAGGATAGGATTAGTGACATCTTAAATTCTGGATTCATAATTCAAGTTTATCTTTTAAATATATATGCTATATATATTTATATGATGTATAAGGGTAAAATGAGCATATACTCATATAAATTGAAATTTAAATGAAAGATAATAGATGTAAAATATATACATGGGATAATTTTGTATACCTTATTTAATGAAATTTTCGTGGGAGATATTTATTTTAGTTGGTACTTTAGGGGCAATAAGTCAGGGAGCTTTTCTTAGCTTAGAAAATGAGGTGGAAGAAGTTTGAGATGGACGACAAAGAAGAAAGTGTCATTTTAAATAGGAATAGAGCCAGTTTAGATTTTGTAGATCAGGAAATAGATAACTTGGAGCTATTAGGGAGATTGTACCAAGGGGAACTTTTCTAGGCAAATAATAAAAAATATAATAAAATGAAACCTCATGAGAGTGATTTTCTTCTTCAAATGTAGGCTTCTGTTTCTACATGACCTGGCATTGAATTGCATGATGCATACCCAAGATTAACTTTGGGATTAGAGAGAAGACAAAGGCTTTAGAGGCACTGTGGAGCTGCTGCTCACAACCTCTGCGGCCTGACCCTAGATTAAATTCTTGTAAGACCACAAAGTGTCGCAGATATAATCACTACAATTTCTAAGCTTCGAAGTCTCAGAAAAAGCAAAGCATAGGTGACTTTCTAATTGCTACCTCCAAAAAGAAAGAAACCTAACTTCATTGCTTAGTTTCTTCATTGATTCTCTTTCTTAAAAAAAAAAGTATATATATGCATATATATATGTATATATATACAGGTATATACATATATGTAAATACACACACACACACACACACACACATTTTGGCCACACTGAGTCTTAGTTACAGTGCATGGGATCTTTAGTTGCAGCATACGAACTCTTACTTGCAACATGTGGTATCTAGTTCCTGGACCAGGGATCAAATCTGGGCTTCCTGCATGGGGAACCATTGGACCACCAGGGAAAACCCCATTCTCTTTCTTTATTATAGAGGTGTGTGCGAGAGGGCATCAGAGGGCAGACACTGAAACCATAATCACAGAAAACTAGTCAATCTGATCACACGGACCATGCCTTGTCTAACTCAATGAAACTAAGCCATGCCCTGTGGGGCCACCCAAGACTGGCAGGTCATGGTGGAGAGATCTGACAGAATGTGGTCCACTGGAGAAGGGAATGGTAAACCACTTCAGTATTCTTGCCTTGAGAACCCCATGAACAGTATGAAAAGGCAAAATGATAGGATACTGAAAGAGGAACTCCCCAGGTCAGTAGGTGCCCAATATGCTCCTGGAGGTCAGTGGAGAAATAACTTCAGAAAGAATGAAGGGATGGAACCAAAGCAAAAACCCAGTTGTGGATGTGACTGGTGATAGAAGCAAGGTCCAATGCTGTAAAGAGCAATATTGCATAGGAACCTGGAATGTCAGGTCCATGAATCAAGGCAAACTGGAAGTAGTCAAACAGGAGATGGCAAGAGTGAACGTCGACATTCTAGGAATCAGTGAACTAAAATGGACTGGAATGGGTGAATTTTACTCAGATGACCATTATATCTACTACTGTGGGCAGGAATCCCTCAGAAGAAATGGAGTAGCCATCATGGTCAACAAAAGAGTCCAAAATGCAGTACTTGGATGCAATCTCAAAAACAACAGAAATATCTCTGTTTGTTTCCAAGGCAACCCATTCAATATCACAGTAATCCAAGTCTACGCCCCACCAGTAACGCTGAAGGAGCTGAAGTTGAATGGTTCTATGAAGACCTACTACAAGACCTTTTAGAACTAACACCCCCAAAAGTTATCCTACTCATTACAGGGGACTGAAATGCAAAAGTAGGAACTCAAGAAACACCTGGGGTAAGAGGCAAATTTGGCCTTGGAATATGGAATGAAGCGGGGCAAAGCCTATTAGAGTTTTGTCAAGAGAACGCACTGATCATAGGAAACACCCTCTTCTAACAACACAAGAGAAGACTCTACACATGGACGTCACTAGATGGTCAACACTGAAATCAGATTGATTATATTCTTTGCAGCCAAAAATGGACAAGCTAATATACAGTCAGCAAAAACATGACCGGGAGTTAACTGTGGCTCAGATCATGAACTCCTTATTGCCAAATTCAGACTTAAATTGAAGAAAGTAGGGAAAACCACTAGACCATTCAGGTATGACCTAAATCAAATCCCTTATGATTATACAGTGGAAGTGAGGAATAGAGTTAAGGGACTAGATCTGATAGACAGTGCCTGATGAACTATGGACGGAGGTTTGTGACATTGTAGAGGAGACAGGGATCAGAACCATCCCCGTGGAAAAGAAATGCAAAAAAGCAAAACAGCTGTCTGAGGAGGCCTTAAAAAGAGCTGTGAAAAGAAGAAAAGTGAAAAGCAAAGGAGAAAAGGAAAGATATACCCATTTGAATGCAGAGTTCCAAAGAATAGCAAGGAGAGATAAGAAAGCCTTCCTCAGAGATCAATGCAAAGAAATAGAGGAAAACAACAGAATGGGAAAGACCAGAGATCTCTTCAAGAAAATTAAAGATACCAAAGAAACATGTCATGCAAAGATGGGCTTGATAAAGGACAGAAATGGTATGGACCTAACAGAAGCAGAAGATATTAAGAAGAGGTGGCAAGAATACACGGAAGAACTGTACAAAAAAGATCTTGACTACCAAGATAATCATGATGCAGTGATCACTTGCCTAGAGCCAGACATCCTGGAATGTGGTCAGGTGGGCCTTAGAAAGCATCACTACAAACAAAGCTAGTGGAGGTGATGGAATTCCAGTTGAGCT
>SJYT01010974.1:0-28406 GCA_006410635.1 Cephalophus harveyi
TGGTGATGAACAGGGAGGCCTGGCGTGCTGCGATTCATGGGGTTGCAAAGAGTCGGACACGACTGAGCGACTGAACTGAACTAGCTCCAAGACCATCTCGGAGGTTAAAGGTTACTCAGATTGGGACTGCAATGGGTTCTTTCCTTTGGTAACACTGGCTCTTAGTGGACCAGAAGAGGCTCTCATAGTGGTGTGGTGATGCTTGAAAAGAACATCTCAGCTTTATGTTCGAATCGGTCTTATTGTGGTCAGAAATATTCTCAGGGTTGTGCACAGGCACTCAGGTGACGAATGTTTCCCCCAGCGGTCTTAGCTGGGAGGCATTCCGGGAGGTTACTCTGATTGCACCCCGGGTGGCATCAGAGGCAAGCAAGATTAAAGGTGAAGAGCTGGACATCAGGTAGAGATGCTATCAGGTCTACCCCTGGTACATCCCCACCCCATCTCGGTGGTAAAACCGGAAGGGTCGAGATGGCGCCTGCATCGGTAAGGGACAGACCAAGTCCGACCAGGAAGGAAAAGCTTTTGGTATAAAGTCTGTCCACACCCCCATCTAGAGCAGGGAGGGACGCCTTAGGAAGAAAAATGGCCCTGGTTGCTTTTTTTCTCTCTTACAGATGGGAGCTAACAATTCCAGCCTCACTCCTTTGAACTGTATCCTGAAAAACTGGGATAGACTTGATCCCCAGGGCTTAAAGAAGACACACCTGGTCTTCCTATGTGATACTGCATGGCCACGGTATCCATTGGAGGACAGCTAATGGTGGCCGGTTGGAGGGTCTCTTAAGTATAATAATGTTTTACAATTAGACCAGTTCTATAAGGAACAAGGGAAGTGGGTAGAAGTAGCATATGCATTGCCCTTTTTCTCTCTGCAAAATATGCCAGACTTATGTCCTAAGGGTGTAGATTTGGGCGTGAAACCTTCAGCTCCCTCCTGTCCTCCTGCTTTGCCTCTGTGCCCGGGGCTACAAGCTGAGCAAACTGAAAACCAGAGAACCCCCCTTAGAAGGGTTGCCTTTGTCTCAGTGGAAATCCAAACTGAGATTCAAACTGCGCACGTGGAGGTCCAAACAACTCCTGTCTCAGTACGACCTCAGACTACTCTGGTTTCAGTAGAAACTCAGACCATCGAAGTAAGAGATGAGATGGAGGACAGGAGACAAAGAGAAAAAGAAAAACAGGTTTCTCCAGTCTATCCCTGGGATCATATGTGCAGAGCAGCCAAAGAGACTGAGGAACAGCCACACAAGCTGTTGCCCTTTCAGGAAACACCCGCCGGCAGAAATAATCAGTCTATGAGTGTTAATAAGCCTTTTTCTTATCATGAAATACAAAGAATTAAGGAGGATCTGGGAGACTATTTAGAGGACCCAGAAAAATATATTAGAGCTTTTACAGGTGTTACTCTGCTTTATGACCTTACTTGGAAGGATGTGATATATATATCTTGGGACAAATGCTGACTCCTGACTCAAAGACTCGAGTTTTGGGAAAAACAGTTGCTTATGGAGATGAATGGCTTGGTAATGAATCAGTAGGGAAGAGGGAGGACGAAATAGCGGCCTTCCCCACTGGGAATCAGGCGGTCCCAATTATTGAACCAGAATGGGACTATAACACAGCTAAAGGAAGATGGGATCAGAGTCATTTTGTCAGATGTATTCTTCAAGGACTCAGGCAGTCTCGTTCTAAGCCATTCAACTATAGCAAATAGGCAGATATAGAACAGGAGAAGGAAACTCCTGGTAAATTCCTAGACAGACCAAGAGAAGCCCTTTGCAGATTCACTGAGATTGATCCCTAAAGTGAAGAAGGAAAAGTGATCTTAAAAGATAGATTTCTTACTCAGTCGGCTCCAGATATCTGCCGTAAGCTACAAAAACGGGCATATGGACCAAATCAGTCTTTAGATACTGTTTCAACTGGCTCAGATGGTCTATTATGGTAGGGAATATGAGGAAAAGAAAATGGAGATGAATGGCTTGGTAATGAATCAGTAGGGAAGAGGGAGGACGAGATAGTGGCGCTCCCCAATGGGAATCAGGCAGTCCCAACTATAGAACCAGACTGGGACTACAACCCAGCTAAAGGAAGATGGGATCAGAGTCACTTTGTCAGATGTATTCTTCAAGGACTCAGGCAGTCGCGTTCTAAGCCTTTCAACTATAGCAAATTGGCAGATACAGAACAGGAGGAGAAGGAAACTCCTGGTTAATTCCTAGATAGACCAAGAGAAGCCCTTTGCAGATTCACTGAGATTGATCCCGAAAGTGAAGAAGGAAAAGTGATCTTTAAAGATAGATTTCTTACTCAGTCAGCTCCAGATATCTGCCGTAAGCTACAAAAACAGGCGTATGGACCAAATCAGTCTTTAGATACTGTTTCAACTGGCTCAGATGGTCTATTATGGTAAGGAATATGAGGAAAAGAAAGGCAAAAAAAGACCAAGGAAAAGCCGGAAGCCTTCACAATGGCTATGAAAAACATTCTTAAACAGAAAAATGTCCAGAGGGACCCAGGTGAAAAGGGATGGGCTTGCTATTACTGTGGAAAGGAGGGGCACCTCAAGCGGGATCGCCCTCAGGCATCTAAGCTGCCCCGGCTCCATGTCTGGTCTGCAAAGGACCACACTGGAAGAGAGACTGCCCTCAGAGGTGTAGGTCTCCAGGGTCAGACTCTCAAGACAATCAGGACTGAAGGTGCCCAGGGGTCCCCCACAAAAGCTCCGGTCCTAATTACACCTGAGGAACCCTGGGTATTAATAATTGTGGGGGGCCACTACGCGCGGCCGGGAGGAGCTGCCCCACGTCTGAGGTCGGGGACAGCAGCCTAGAGTGCCAGGCTGTGAAGGCACAGGAACGGCCGAAAGGAGCTACCCTGTGCTGAGGTCAGTGGCGGGCTGGGAGGACCCCCACAAAAGCTCCGGTCCTAATTACACCTGAGGAACCCTGGGTATTAATAATTGTGGGGGGCCACTACGCGCGGCCGGGAGGAGCTGCCCCACGTCTGAGGTCGGGGACAGCAGCCTAGAGTGCCAGGCTGTGATGGCGCAGGAACGGCCGAAAGGAGCTACCCTGTGCTGAGGTCAGTGGCGGGCTGGGAGGAGACACCCAGCGTCCGAGGTCAGGGCGGCAGCTGGGTGGAGCTACCCCACAGCCGAGGTCAGTGGCGGCCGGGAGGAGACACCCTGTGTCTGAGGTCAGGGGCGGCCGGGAGGCGACACCCCGCGTCTGAGGTCAGGGCGGCAGCCGGGAAGAGCTGCCCCACGTCCGAGGCCAGTGACGGCTGGGAGAAGACACCCGGTGTCTGAGGTCAGGGCAGCAGCTGGGTGGAGCCACCGTGCATCCGAGGCCAGTGGCGGCCGGGGGGAGACACCCCACATCTGAGGTCAGGGGCGTCTGAGGTCAGGGTGGCAGCTGGGTGGAGCCACCCCACATCCGAGGCCAGTGGCGGCTGGGGGCAGACACCCCGTGTGGTCCGAGGTCAGGGCGGCGACCAGGAGGAGCTGCCTCACTTCCGAGGCCAGTGGCGGCCAGGGCAGGAGGAGAAGGGGACGACCGAGGATGAGATGGCTGGACGGCATCACGGACTCGATGGACGTGAATCTGAGTGAAATCCGGGAGATGGTGATGGACAGGGAGACCTGCCATGCTGTGATTCATGGGGTCGCAAAGAGTCAGACACGACTGAGTGACTGAACTGAACTTTCAGGGTACAGTATAGAATGAATCTTTAAGAAACCAACAAATGTACAAATCCAGGGACCCTGAAGGATAAAATAACTGCTCATTATTTTATAAAATGTATTGACTGAGAAGAAAATGATCCACATGAACCGACTGAAGTGGCTTCTATCTGTTCTGTAGTTTTCCTATCTCACATCATCCAGTGTTGAAGGGACTCGCGTANACCAATAAATGTACAAATCCAGGGACCCTGAAGGATAAAATAACTGCTCGTTATTTTATAAAATATATTGACTGAGAAGAAAATGATCCACATGAACCGACTGAAGTGGCTTCTATCTGTTCTGTAGTTTTCCTATCTCACATCATCCAGTGTTGAAGGGACTCGCGTAGGCATTTTATTTGAATTTGTTTTTCCTGGACCTACCAAGCTCATGGAGAGACAAGAGCAAATGACTCAGTTGTATAGATTAAAAGAAAAAAAGATAAACACGTTGAGTTTAGAGTCTGTAGCCACTATTCTAGGAGATAACTGAGAATATTCTGTAAATGCAAGGTGAGGATAGAAAAGAAAATAGTACAGGAGTGAAAAAAGAAACACTGGATGAGTTCTTACCATACTGACCGTATGACTGATTAAAGGTGCTAAATTAATTAGTATTTATGGACAACACATTCTTAGACGTGGTTATTCAATAGACTGGGCATCCTAGTAGAATCAGAATTGACTTTCTCTATACTGCTTTTAAGTGATACACCTCTCCTTTATACCAACCTCCCTTGTAAACTCTTAATTCATTGCAAATACTAAAACAAGTTGATATACTATGTGGACACAGCTGAGAAGGAGGTACTGAGAGAGTCATTTCCTAGGCAGGTTGATAAGAAGTCTAGGGGTCCCCAAGGAGAGAGGGGTCTGGAATTCTCAAGGAGGAAGAAAGGACAAACTTTTTTTCCTTCTCTACATTCCTTAGGATTATATAACAATAATGTATTCTGCCAGAGGACAGTCTCTGGATTAAACCTTCTGGCTAAATCTGTTATCTTAAAATGTATATTATGGGAGTAGGTCTGGTGAGGTCTTTACAACCTCCAGACATTCTTTGGATTCATTGGAGAGTATATAAACTCATTGCTAACACTAACTAGCGGGTACTCTTTCTGCCCCCTTTTGATGCCTATGTCAGAAGCTTTCTCGATCTCCTTTATACTTTAATAAAACTTTATTACACAAAAGCTCTGAGTGATCAAGCCTCGCCTCTGGCCCCAGATTGAATTCTTCTCCTCCGGGGGCCAAGAATCCTAGCGTCGTGATTCAACAACAACCTTTCATCTTGGGGGCTCGTCTGGGATCCTTCTGGACAAGGTAAGGATGCTTGGAGCTCTAGTTCTTTGTTCTCTTAGTGAACACGTTTTCTGCTGTGTTTTACTAACTCTATGATGTGCTTGTGTGAATGAATGACATGCCCTGCATGAAGCAAGTGAAGAGCCCTGCTCTGTGGTTCCACGGTGATCTCATACGACTTATGGCAGAAACCTCTCTGGGGTTTATACCGACCTGCAATGCCAAGAGGCACCCAATGTCTCCTTTGGGAACCGACCAGAAATGGGCAAAGCGTGTGGACTGAACTCTCCTTTCTCAGTCAAACTTTTCGGTCTCTTTGACCATTTCATAACTCCTTGGGAATTAGAAGTACTAACCTAATCTATCGGATCTTAGACTTTCAAGGGACTTGTGATCTATACTGTTACTGTGTACAGTGGCTTAGGTCCGAAACTTGGATTGTAGTTAAGAAAGTGCCTAGCCTCGCTAGGAATCTGAAGTTCAGAAATTAGACGGAGCTCTAGCTCCAAGAACATCTCTGAGGTTAAAGGTTACTCAGATTGGGACTGCAATGGGTTTTTTCCTTTGGTAACACTGGGCTTCCCTGGTGGCTCAGAGGTTAAAGTGTCTGCCTCCAATGCGGGAGACCCGGGTTCGATCCCTGGGTTGGGAAGATCCCCTGGAGAAGGAAATGGCAATCCACTCCAGTATTCTTGCCTGGAGAATCCCATTGACGGAGAAGTCTAGTAGGTCACAGTCCATGGGGTCCCAAAGAGTCGGACACGACTGAGCGACTTCACCTTCAACACTGGCTCTTAGTGGACCAGAAGAGGCTGTGATACTGGTGTGGTGATGCTTGAAAAGAACATCTCAGCTTTATGTTCATATTGGTCTTATTGTGGTCAGGAATATTCTCAGGGTCGTGCACAGGCACTCAGGTGATGAATGTTTCCCCCAGTGGTCTTAGCTTGGGAGGCATTCTGGGAGGTTACTCTGATTGCACCCCGGTGGCATCAGAGGCAAGCAAGGTTAAAGGTGAAGAGCTGGACATCAGGTAGAGATGCTATCATGTCTACCCCTGGTACATCCTCACCCCATCTTGGTGGTAGAACCAGGAGGGTCGAGACGGTGCCTGCGTCATAAGGGACAGACTAAGTCCAACCCAGAAGGAAAAGCTTTTGGTGTAAAGTCTGTCTACACCCCCCATCTAGAGCAGGGAGGGACGCCTCCGTTAGAAAAACAGCCCTGGTTGCTTTTTTTCTCTCTTACAGATGGGAGCTAACAATTCCAGCCTCACTCCTTTGAACTGTATCCTGAAATACTGGGATAGATTTGATCCCCAGGGCTTAAAGCAGACACACCTGGTTTTCCTATGTGATACTGCATGGCCACAGTATCCATTGGAGGACAGCGAATGGCGGCCAGTTGGAGGGTCTCTTAAGTATAATACTGTTTTACAATTAGACCAGTTCTATAAGGAACAAGGGAAGTGGGTAGAAGTAGCATATGTGTTGCCCTTTTTCTCTCTGCGAAATATGCCAGACTTATGTCCTAAGGGTATAGATTTGGGCGTGAAACCTTCAGCTCCCTCCTGTCCTCCTGCTTTGCCTCTGTGCCCGGGGCTCCAAGCTAAGCAAACTGAAAACCAGAGAACCCCCCTTAGAAGGGTTGCCTTTGTCTCAGTGGAAATCCAAACTGAGGTTCAAACTGCACACGTGGAGGTCCAAGCAACTCCTCTCTCAGTACGACCTCAGACTACTCTGGTTTCAGTAGAAACTCAGATCATCGAAGTAAGAGATGAGATGGAGGACAGGAGACAAAGAGAAAAAGAAAAAGAAAAACAGGTTTCTCCAGTCTATCCCTGGGATCATATGTGCAGAGCAGCCAAAGAGACTGAGGAACAGCCACACAAGCTGTTACCCTTTCATGAAAAACCCGCTGGGGGAAATAATCAGTCTATGAGAGTTAATAAGCCTTTTTCTTATCAAGAAATACAAAGAATCAAGGAGGATCTGGGAGAGTATTTAGAGGACCCAGAAAAATATATTAGAGCTTTTACAGGTGTTACTCTGCTTTATGACCTTACTTGGAAGGATGTGATGTATATATATATCTTGGGACAAATGCTGACTCCTGACTCAAAGACTCGAGTTTTGGGAAAAGCAGTTGCTTATGGAGATGAATGGCTTGGTAATGAATCAGTAGGGAAGAGGGAAGATGAGATAGCAGCCCTCTCCAATGGGAATCAGGTGGTTCCAACTATAGAACCAGACTGGGACTACAACCCAGCTAAAGGAAGATGGGATCAGAGTCATTTTGTCAGATGTATTCTTCAAGGGCTCAAGCAGTCATGTTCTAAGCCTTTCAACTATAGCAAATTGGCAGATACAGAACAGGAGGAGAAGGAAACACCTGGTAAATTCCTAGATAGACTAAAAGAAGCCCTTTGCAGATTCACTGAGATTGATCCTGAAAGTGAAGAAGGAAAAGTGATCTTAAAAGATAGATTTCTTAATCAGTCAGCTGCAGATATCCACCGTAAGCTACAAAAACGGGGGTATGGACCAAATCAGTCTTTAGATACTGTTTCAACTGGCTCAGATGATCTATTATGGTAGGGAATATGAGGAAAAGAAAGGCAAAAAATGACCAAGGAAAAGGCGGAAGGCTTCACATTGGCTATGAAAAACAGTCAGCTGCAGATATCCACCGTAAGCTACAAAAACGGGGGTATGGACCAAATCAGTCTTTAGATACTGTTTCAACTGGCTCAGATGATCTATTATGGTAGGGAATATGAGGAAAAGAAAGGCAAAAAATGACCAAGGAAAAGGCGGAAGGCTTCACATTGGCTATGAAAAACGTTCTTAAACAGCCGGAGAAAAATGCCCAGAGGGACCCAGGTGAAAAGGGATGGGTTTGCTATTACTGTGGAAAGGAGGGGCACCTCAAGCGGGATTGCCCTCAGGCATCTAAGCCGCCCCCGGCTCCATGTCCGAAATGAATAATCAGGGTTGATTTCTTTTAGGATTGACTGGTTTGATCTCTTTACTGTTCAAGGGATTCTCAAGAGTCTTCTCCAGCACCACAGTTCAAAAACGTCAATTCTTCGGTGCTCAGCCTTCCTTATGGCCCAACTCTTACATCCATAAAAGACTACTGTAAAAACCAAAGCTTTGACTAGATAGACCTTTGTTGGCAAAGTGATGTCTCTGCTTTTTAATTCACTGTCTAGGTTTGTCATAGCTTTTCTTCCGAGGAGCAAATGTTTTTTAATTTCATGGCTGCAGTCAACATTTGCAGTGATTTTGGAGCCCAAGAAAATAAAATCTGAAACTGCTTCCACTTTTTTTCCCATCTATTTGCCATGAAAGGATGGGACTGGATGCCATGATTTTAGTTTTTTGAATACTGAATTTTAAGTCAGATTTTCCACTCTCCTCTTTCACCCTCATCAAGAGACTTTTTAGTTCCTCTTCATTTTCTGCCATTAGAGTGGTAACACCTGCATATCTGAGGTTATTGATATTTCTCCCAGCAATCTTGATTCCAGCTTGTGAGTCATCCATCCCAGCAGTCCACATGGTGTACTCTGCCTATAAGTTAAATAAGCTTATTATATAAGCTATACAATATACAGCCTTAACATACTCCCTTGCCAATTTTGAACCATCTGTAGGCAATGTTAATTAGGACTGAGACTCTGGGCTAGGTACTAGTGAAGTGAAAGTCACTCAGTCATGTCCGACTCTTTGTGACCCCATGGACTATACAGCCCGTGGAATTCTCTAGGCCAGAATACTGGAGTGGGTAGCCTTTCCCTTCTCCAGGGGATCTTCCCAACACAGGGATCGAAGCCAGGTCTCCCGAATTGCAGGCAGATTCTTTACCAGCTGAGCCACAAGAGAAGCCCAAGGGCTAGCTACTAGAGGCTACCAATAGTCAATACACAAGGGTCAAGGGCTCATTTCCTCTTTAGTAAGAATGGATACAACTATGGCAACTCTGCATCAATCAAAACAAAGTATAACAGGTAAAAAAATAGGTGATGAATTTATCTTACCCAAGGCAACCTTTATTACAGAAATAAAATTGGATACAGTATAATTCATCAGCACTCTAAAACTGCTTTGCCAAAAGGGGGGGGGGGGGGGAAAAAAAATTCAGAAAACGAAGATCATGGCATCAAGTCCCATCACTCCATGGGAAATAGATGGGGAAACAGTAGAAACAGTGTCAGATTTTACTTGTGGGTGCTCCAAAATCACTGAAGATGGTGATTGCAGCCATGAAATTAAAAGACACTTACTCCTTGGAAGAAAAGTTATGACCAACTTAGGATAGCATATTCAAAAACAGAGACATTATTTTGCCGACTAAGATTCATCTAGTCAAGGCTATGGTTTTTCCAGTAGTCATGTATGGGTGTGAGAGTTGGCCTGTGAAGAAGGCTGAGTGCCGAAGAATTGATGCTTTTGAACTGTGGTGTTGGAGAAGACTCTTGAGAGTTTCTTGGATAGCAAGGAGATCCAACCAGTCCATTCTGAAGGAGATCAGCCCTGGGATTTCTTTGGAAGGAATGATGCTGAAGCTGAAACTCCAGTACTTTGGCCACCTCATGTGAAGTGTTGACTCATTGGAAAAGACTCTGATGCTGGGAGGGATTGGGGGCAGGAGGAGAAGGGGACGACTGAGGATGAGATGGCTGGATGGCATCACTGACTCAATGGACCCAAGTCTGAGTGAACTCCGGGATTTGGTGATGGACAGGGAGGCCTGGCGTGCTGCGATTTATGGTGTCATAAAGAGAAGGACATGACTGAGTGGCTAAACTGAACTGAACTGAACTGAACATGTTTAAAAAGAATCTCTTGAGGCTATCTCCTTCCATTGCTCAAGAGTATCTGGACCACACAGAGCAGGATGGTCCAAAGAGTGCTGTATACTAGTGAGGGATATCATTGTATCAATCCTTCCCATTATATGGCAAATGTTTATAGAAATCATGCTTTTTCAGCTTGGCAGCCATACATCATCACATCCTAACCTGATGAACAAGCGGAGGGAGGGAAGGATGGAGGGAGCCACAGACTCTGGTGCTGTTGGGCAACATTTCCCAGGGGTCGTCATGATCTGATGCTGGAGGGATGACTCACATGCAGTGACTCCACGGGGAGAGGAGCACTGCAAGCTTGAGCAAGGAGAGCAGGGGCAGTTATTTTTCAATGTTTGCACCCTGTGACATCAGAACAATGCTTAGTACATAAAAGACACTTGAAAGTGATCTGTTTAGTGAACAAATGAACAAATAAATAAGCAGGTTTTCTTTAGAAAAATACAGAAATTAACCAGAGAGAACTCTATTCTGAGCGTACTGAAGACCAAGACACTGTCATCTCTGTATCTCCTCTGACTAGTGTAATAAACCAACCTACCGTTTTTGTTGTNTAGTGAACAAATCAACAAATAAATAAGCAGGTTTTCTTTAGAAAAATACAGAAATTAACCAGAGAGAACTCTATTCTGAGCCTACTGAAGACCAAGACACTGTCATCTCTGTATCTCCTCTGACTAGTGTAATAAACCAACCTACCGTTTCTGTTGTTCAGTCACCAAATCATGTCTGGCTCTTGTGACCCCATGGACTACAGCCCACCAGGCCCTTCTGTCCATGGGATTTCCCAGGCAAGAGTACTGGAGTGGGTTGCCGTTTTCTTCTCCAGGGGATCTTTCCAACGCAGGGATCAAACCATATCTCCTGCACTGGCGGGTGGATTCTTTACTACTGAGCCACCTGGGAAGCCCCCTTTGATTAGATCGCAAAGAGTCGGACACGACTGAGTGACTTCACTTTCACTTCACTTGGTTAAAGGAATCCTTGGATACCCTGTACAATGTGCTAGATGCCACATCCAGTGGACCTAATGCTGTTTTTGTTAATGCAAAGTATTTTTGTGCTTTTATTAGAGCCTGCAGGGTCCCAAGTTGTTCTATTTGAATATCTATTATGATAATCTTTTAACTGATGGCAAGAGAACATCATGTTCTTACAAAATGATACTCTCATGACAATTGTCCAACACATAAAAGAAAATATCTGATCCTAATGAAGTCAACCTGTCTCACTCTCTCTAGATCTGTAAGGAATGAAGTTGGTAATTTAGACCTGCTTGGTACAATAGGCAAAATAACTGGTTCTCAACCAGGCATTGCTTTTCTGCCTTCTGTACAATTGGTAGGAAGGACTTTAGGGGCTATATTAAAGAGATGGATTTCTTTTCAGACAATACTGTCTTTGATGTTACATCGCCTACAATTAAATTCTTAAGGAATTCTGAATACTAGAGTATAAAGAAATTAATTAAAAAAATAAAATGCACATGCAATTTATACTAATTTTTTCACAGTTCTTTCATTATTGAAACTTCCTCTTTCCCACTTTATCTATGGTAGAATCACTGAGAGTAATTTGGTATCAGATGACGTACCTGGGTTGCTACTTTCTGGAGAAGTCTTAGATCTCTTTTCGTTATACGCAGAAATCAGTTGGCGAAAGCTATATATTAAAAATATGATAAATAATATTTTAACACTGATATGAAAAACAACTACAAAATTCTTAGATCATTTCAGACAATGTCAGAGATAATATCAAAACTTCAATTGTCACATACATTTAAAGTTTCTAAGTTCTATAGACTTTTATTTAGCATGTAGTAAAGGAGAAAGTAAAGGTATATTTTTACCCTGTTTATTTAATTTATATGCAGAGTACATTATGAGAAACACTGGGCTGGATGAAGCACAAGCTGGAATCAAGACTGACGGGAGAAATATCAATAACCTCAGATATGCAGATGACACCAACCTTATGGCAGAAAGAACTAAAAAGCCTCTTGGTGAAAGTGAAAGAAGAGAGTGAAAAAGTTGGCTGAAAGCTCAACATTCAGAAAACGAAGATCATGGCACCTGGTCCCATCACTTCATGGCAAATAGACGGGGAAGGAGTGACTGACTTTGTTTTTTGGGGCTCTGAAATCACTGCAGATGTTGACTGCAGCCAAGAAATTAAAAGACGCTTACTCCTTGGAAAGAAAGTTAGACGAACTTAGCATATTAAAAAGCAGAGACATTACTTTCTCCACAAAGGTTGGTCTAGTCAAGGTTATGGTTTTTCCAGTAGTCATGTATGGATGTGAGAGTTGGACTATAAAGAAAGCTGAGTGCTGAAGAATTGATTCTTCTGAACTCTGGTCTTGGAAAAGACTCTTGAGAGTCCCTTGGACTGCAAGGAGATGAACCAGTCCATCCTAAAGGAAATTAGTCCTGGGCGTTCATTGGAATGACTGATGTTGAAGCTGAAACTCCATTATTTTGGCCACCTGATGTGAAGAGCAGACTCATTTGAAAAGACCCTGATGCTGGGAAAGACTGAGGGCAGGAGGACAAGGGGACAACAGAGGATGAGATGGTTGGATGGCATCACCGACTCAATGGACATGATCTTGGGTAAACTCTGGGAGTTGGTGATGGACAGGGAGGCCTGGCATGCTGCAGTTCATGGGGTCCCAAAGAGTCGAATACAACTGAGCAACTGAACTGAACTGAATGGAGAAAGAAAAGGAAGATGAAGTAGTCATGAACTCAGGGCTGTACAGCTCCAATAATTAACTAGATTTAGCTTGGCATACGAAAAATCTCTCACGCTTGCAAATCCTGGCTCTATAACCAACTGCTCTTTGTTCCTGGAGGAGTTGTTTCTCTTCAGTGTAAAGTCTTCCTCTACACAACTGGGATATTACTACCGTATTTCACAAGAGTGTTAATAGGATGTAATGAGATAATATACCCCCAAAATGCTTGCAGAAACAGTCAAAGAGTGGAATAATTTCATCTTCAACTTTATTGCTGTAACTACTTTGGAATTCCAAGTAAACCCAATGTGTGCTTTTTCTTACGTTTAACATTCAAGTGTGGCATGAAACTCTTATTAATTCTGGTGATTAGCTGTTCTTTGTGGTTTGTAATGTAGGGAATCTCAGCTTTTAGATAATGTGTACCTAAATTTATTTATAACATATGAATTCACTACATTAGAGAACATAACGATCCCCCATTATTGCAGCTAATTACACCAAGAGCAGAAAACGAATCACAATCAAGACCTGGCCCGGACCACTACTCTTCCTTCTCTCACACTCTGAACCAGCAGATCTTTCTGACAATGATGTTTCATCTCCATGTTCTTCTCCAATTCACTTGGAAGTCATCTCCCTCCTCTTACAGTGGGTACTGGCAAGTTCTAGACAGGGCTGACCTCTGTGACTTCCAACTATCTTACTTGAGATTTAGGGATTTCTGCTGAAATGGGTTCCTATGGGGCAGATTCTGAAAACATTTAAGGTGGAGTCAGACAGAAATCCGTTGGAAGATTTTCATTACAGGAAACAAATCCCATGAGGGGCCAAGCATAATTAGGGCATCTCAGGCAAGCTGACACCCACTACTCTGGGAAGGATGACAGGGAACCTGTGACCTAAGAAAAGGTGCCCCCACAGGACAGAAAGCCGCCTTGAGGTCCAAGTCTAGATACAAAGGAGAAAGGGAAGTCTGCTCAATCCCTGCAGGAGCACTTGACCCTCTCTGACACCCTAAAGTGGTCCCAACTGACATCTGCTAGCAGAAAAGAGAAATAAGAGCCTCAAGGGCACCTTATCGTGAAGATCTAGGCTTCCACGTGGGCTCCACATAAGGTCTCTGAGTGAGGGGGGAAGCTAGGCGGCCCAGCTGCCCAAACTGAGTGCAGGTGCTTTGTTTGCAACAGTGACTGAGCGGCAAGCATACATATGAGAACAAAGGAGCTCTCACTCTGAAGTCAGTATGTGCAAAACCTTAAAGGCTGGGGAACCTGGACCCAGAGGGGCGGCCTGGGAGCAAAGGTCAATCGTGAGCCCACTGCAGGATGAGTTTCTTTTTTTTTCCTTTTAAAATGATTGTATTAAAGGTCTTTATAGAGCCACATCCAGACTCCAGATCCAGCTGCCAAGCAGACCCTGTCAAGACCAGCTGTAGCAGCACTGCTGCAGCAGGAGAATCAGTGCAAGCAACAGAATGACAAGAAGGAACTATTTTCTCCCCTCCAAAGGACTTGTGGAAGAGGACTGTCTCGTTGACCTTAGGGAATTCTCCGGGTTCTTGGAAAATTGAAGCAGGGGCGTATAGAGAGGCAAGTCCTCAAGGGAAAACAGGATTTGCTGTTGAACTAAATATTTCAAGACCCAAAGAACTAGTTAGAAATATCACAACTGTGACAATGTTCATACGCCATACCGAGAGGTCATACTTGGGAGGAAATGGCTAATGTCAAGCTTTCAAAGGATCAAGGTCTACATGTCCTGAGATTAAGCACCCCAAGCCCACGGTCAAGAGTAACTAATTGGCCTTTGCTTGGCTTTCAGTTCTTGAGGGGGAACATCTCACCACCATTCTCCAAACTGCCTGCACCAAACTGGAACTCTCACTGGTCATGTAGCAAAGAATGTGGAAGAGGACTGTCTCGTTGACCTTAGGGAATCCTCTGGGTTCTTGGAAAATTCAAGCAGAAGCGTATAGAGAGGCTAGTCCTCAACGGAAAACAGGATTTGCTGTTGAACTAAATATTTCAAGACCCAAAGAACTAGTTAGAAATATCACAACTCTGACAATGTTCATATGCCATACCGAGAGGTCACACTTGGGATGAAATGGCTAATGTCAAGCTTTCAAAGGATCAAGGTCTACATGTCCTGAAATTAAGCACCCCAAGCCCACAGCCAAGAGTAACTAATTGGCCTTTGTTTGGCTTTCAGCTCTTGAGGGGGAACATCTCACCACCATTCTCCAAACTGCCTGCACCAAACTGGAACTCTCACTGGTCACGTAGCAAATAACAGTTAAAATTATTTTTGGCTGCAGTTTAGTGAGAACTAGCATTTGAATGTGAACACTTACATATTAAAACCACTAATAGCAGCATAATCTTCTGCAGTCCATCCAAAAACATCTTTAGAAAAGATGTCAGCACCTTGCTGAAGGAGAAGTCTGACGACATTTGTTGATTCATACTTGACAGCAAGCATGAGGGCTGTTCTAAAACGACAGAGAGATGACTTCAGCCTCAGGAAGTTGAGTTGACTTCCTTAAACAGTTAATTTGATATGCTTTACCAAGGGAACACCTGGCCCTTTCATGAAGAACTGACCATTTACAGGCTCAAGTGTTCATCTTTGTAAATTACCTCCAAGGCTAAAATGAAGGGACAGAAAAGAAGCCTCCTGTCCCACTGGGATGCCAGGTAGCAGCGCTTACTATTTCAAAAGTCCCTGATGGGGATGTCCCTGGTAGGCCAGTGGATAAGACTCCAGGCTCCCAGCGCAGGGGGCCTAGGTTCCATCCCTGGTTAGGGAACTTGATCCCATATGCTGCAACTAAGAGTTGCCACAACTTGGACCCCACGCAGCCAAATAAATAAATGCTTTTTAAAAATAATAATAAAGTCCTTGATGGACAAGAAGTGATACTGAGGTCGCTATCTGAGGCAGGTGACTATTTAAGGGATAAATTCCCCATTTCCTCCTTAGTCTGATATATTTGGCTTCAAAGTCAGCTACTGCATATTTTAGGGACAATGCTGAGGCAGAAATACATAATGCTATCTGTAGCATGCATAACCTATCCAAGGATGACCATGAGTAAACTCAAAAGGTTTACAGACATTCCAGTGGGATTATTATTCTCTACATGAACATGCAAAGACAGAAACTTTTGTTTCTTTCTCTGTCAAAAAGTCAACTGTGGGAACCCTGTTTTACTGCTTTCTCAGAAATGTCTCCTGGAGTTTAACCTTATTCATTCTCTCTTCCTTGCTTGCTCTTTCCACCGCCCTTCCTTAAGTTAGACATTCTGGCTGAGAGGTCAGCATTAGCTAGATGCTAACTACATGCAGAATGAGCGCCCTCCCCACCTTATCTTCAAAGACCCTTCTTGATGACTCTCGTGTGATTACCTCCAGACCACCAGGAGGAAGCTTCCAAAATCCTAGATGCAAAGAGAGAAACTTTTATTTTTTTCTTTGTCAAAAAGTCAACTGTGGGAACCCTGTTTTACTGCTTTCTCAGAAATGTCTCCTGGAGTTTAACCTTACTCATTCTCTCTTCCTTGCTTGCTCTTTCCACCGCCCTTCCTTAAGTTAGACATTCTGGCTGAGAGGTCAGCATTAGCTAGATGCTAACTACATGCAGAATGAGCGCCCTCCCCACCTTATCTTCAAAGACCCTTCTTGATGACTCTCGTATGATTACCTCCAGACCACCAGGAGGAAGCTTCCAAAATCCTAGAGTTCTGGTGTCTGTCTTGTTTTACTGCTCTTAAAGATTGCAGCATAAAATTACCAATAAATACATGCTCAACATTTTTTCGGGGAATTGCTCTTCCACCAGCTCCCCCTGCGCTGTCTCTTATAACATTGTGTGTTTGTGAGAGTTATTCAGTGCGAAACTGCTACAACCAACTTAACAATTCTAATTTTAAAAATTCAATCCCATTCTCGAGATTTTTTAAAATATGAAATCAATTATAGATTAATTAGACTACCTTTAAAAACCTTCAAATACTTATCAAAATAAACTATCAATCAAAAATTGGAAACTCAAATGCTTATGGATGGAAAGCTGACGACCTGAGTAAGTGAAAAAGCCAGGTGAGACCAGTAACCATGAAAACACATGTTCCACACAGAAGGGGTGGCCTCTGCACGCAGACCAAACAGTAGGATGGGCCCAAGGGGGTCCAGATTTGGTCCTTGGAGAAGCCTGAACTTCTGCATGAGCCTCCAGAATTTGAAATGTTGACTCAGTGTGTGGAGGTAAACGAAACATATCCAAGGGCCACGTTTGGTTTATGGCCCACTTTTGGTTTTATGTTTGCTGTTTCCAAACAGGTGGGTATAAAGCAAATATTTGTATGTGAAACATTTCCTTTCTTTAGCATCATATGTTTCACAAAAAGTGAGGGTCCCAATATGTAATAAATATGGCTATTAAGACTCATAATTCAATTAAACATAAATTCTTTTAAAAAGACTCATAATTCACAGTCAAGATTGTTTCTACTGCCTGTTGAAACTACAGTCTATCTCTAGAATTCTTCTAGATTGTTAATAAAATGGATCATGAGTCTCCAAGCCTGCTGAAAATAAATGCTTAAAACAATTCTATGTCCTGTTACTAACTTCACGGGTTTTAAAGCTCTCATCTGCTTATGCCAGGGATCAGCAATTCTAACAGACACACTGCAAGAGTCTGTCCTGCAGCTGACACCAAAAAAGGCTCATGAGTTACTATTACTGCAGTCAGGAAAACCCTGTTGGTAACAAACATCTGTTGACCTAATGACCTGGATGATAAGTGAAGGTGCAAAATCCTTAAAGGGTCAGACTCTACAGACGAAGTGACTTCGCCATGAGCAAATCGCTAGACTCTCGGAGCGTCACTGAATGATGAGTGGTTGGAAGGAAAAGCAGTTATCGTTCAAGCCCATAGATATTGCCAAAGATATTCCTTTTAATGTCTCAAACACAGGGGCAGAGAAAAAGTCAGGCTAATGTTGGAAAGGAGGGAGCTGATGGAAGTAGCTAGCATTGATCAAACTCCAACGCTTCAGGAGACTACTTTCTTTTGTGAAGGGTGCATTTAGAAATGACATGTATTCACTCCATAGTTATTCATCAAGGATTGGATCAGAATCTTAAGGGAATAGTTCTAAATACACACGTCCAGGTGTTCCTCGATTTACTCAGTCAAAATCTACAGCGAACAGCCTAGGCTTAAACATTTTGAAAATAAGTTTTCCCAAATAACTGTGGTTCACCAGCAGAATATAGCTGAGAATTAGTGCAGCAACCACTCCAGTCTCATCTCTTACTCACACAGCCAATTCCTTCTCTTACGTGAAGGTTTGAATAAGAAAGAAAAGTGTAAGAGGCAAAAGTCATCAAAACTGCAATTTTTAAAAATTTCCTGGGTAAACAGTGGTAGAACAGGGACTAGTAAACCCAAAAGGCAACCTGATCTCATTATTTATAAACCCCTTCCTTCCTTCCCATCAAGACATTCTAGATGGGAGAGCAGAGTCTAGACTCTTATCTAAGTGGATGGTTCTGCCAGAATAGGATAAGATCAGGTAGTTATTTGCTCTTCTCTCTTAATTCCCACTTAATCACCACCTGTTCACTGTCAGTCTATTTGGATCAGAGTCTTCTTAAAACTGGCACCTAGGCAAGTTTACAATTCACTCACACTCTTTTTCAAAATAACAACTATTATCCCTGAAAATGGAAAAGCATGTAAGAAATATATAAACTGAAGGGAATAAAAAGCACAAACCAAAATCTCGGGACTTCCATGGTGGTCCCGTGGCTGGGTCTCAGTGCTCCCAGGAAAGAGGGCCTGGGTTCGACCCCTGGTCAGGAAACTAGATCCTACATGCTGAAACTAAGCCCAGCTCAGCCAAATAAATAGATATTAAAATAAACAAATCCTCTTCTTGGCATTTCCCAACTGCCAAAATTCCAGCTTGACTTGCACTTTTCACTTGCTTGCTCCTTTTCCTTTCCTTTGACCTTCTTAAGACTTGGGCAATGAGAGAGAAACTGTGTTTATATAAATCATTTTTCATAAAATGGGCATTTGTGAACAGTAGCAAGATTTCTATTATGTTGTAAAATGCTTTCGTTATGTTTGAATGTTAAGACAAAGTCTAGTGAGGCAAATTTTGCTTTACTGTGTTATTTTAGACTGATTACAAAAAAAAAAAAAAAAACCACCTTAAGTGGGGGAAAATATTTGGAAAATGTTTTACCTTTACCAAGTGCAGTATTATCACGAATACCAGCCATAAACACATAAAGGAATGCTTTACTCTCTAATGCTTGAGAAATATCACGATTTAAAGTGAAATCTTAGACGATTTGGTTCCTTCAAAATACTTTGACTCAGGGAAGGCTGGAGCTTCCAAAGACGAAAAATTGAGCCCACCTGTGAGAGTGGAGGGAGTTCCCGGCAGGGCTGCAGCTGCAGGACGTCACGTGTGTCCTGGAGAAAGCTAGAGGGGCGTCTTCGCCATCACCAGCTCCACACGCACAGCTGCAACCCCACCGAGCAGCTCCCCGGGGCTGAGCGCGGGAGACCACGAGGTGTACATCGTGAACCAAGCGGTCACCAGCACAAGTGAACGCCCTTGCTGGAAGTCATACATGACCTGACCCTCTTGGCCGGATCTCAGAACCGGGGTCCTGGAGGGCTCAGGGCTCCAGGCCTGCTGCCTCCCAGGCCCACTTGCACTCACCCGGCTCCCCATCATGGGCATTGGGTCTCCTTCCTCCTCCCCTCCTCCCCCAGGGGCACCCATTCCCTGAGCCCCTGGAAGCAGCCACTCCTCACATCACTTCACTCCCCCCGGGCCTTCATCATCTGTGAGCTCTGAGCCTACCACCCACTCCCGGGCACGTTCTGATGGGAAATCTTCCTTCTGGGGTAGATGGCTGGCTCGGAGACAGAGCTTTGCCCTCTCTGTGGGCTCCAACATTTTTCCCCACCCCCTGCAGTGGCTCTGGAGTTGTTTCCATGGTAACAGGGCTTGATGGACACTATTCAGTTTACCTATTTACATAGTTAGAAATAAAACACTTCTAGTTTAAAAAAATGCTTCACAAATATTTTGTAAATAAAGTTAGTTGAGATATACCTTGTTCCTGGCTTCTATATTGGCATTGCAGGAAAGCAGCTTTGCTGCGAGTGATCTATTCTGGCAAAAGACAGCGTAGTGGAGAGCGGTGTTCCCACTGACGTCCATGATATTTGGGTCAGCACCATGCTCCAGCAGAAGAGTCGCACACTCCTCTTCTTGGCATTCTACGGCCTGTCAGTGTTGCACCAAGAAACAGAGTGTAAATTCTAGGAATTCAAAGTAGACGGCCCACAAGCTTCACGGGTCTGCTATATCTAAATGAGATGAATTCACTTTTAGTCTCAGGAGTTAAATCACATCCACCTCGTGTGGACACGGTTTGCTGCCCCATACCTTCATCAGCGCTGTCCTGTTTTCATTGTCACAGAGGTTAAGCAGGCATTTTCTCTCCAGGAGCAGAGTGACCACCGCTGAATGGCCATTGGCACAGGCCAAGTGGAGGGCAGTCCTATGAAAGCAAGAGGAGTGTTCAGGAAACTGTAGTGTTACTGTTTCAAAACAAACAATTGTTCTTGTGATTGAAAACATTCAATAGCATGCTATTCTTATCGCTCAAAAATAAGTATTTTGTTTCCTTCTGGAGAAAGAACATTATATATTAGCATTAGCTCTTCTTAACACAGTAATGAAAGAACAATTTACTTGAATTGAATGACCATGACCTTGAGATGCAGCTCAACTTGGGTTTGAATTTGACTTGCACTCTGTCACTTAGCTGTCGCTCAGCCTCCCTGTGCCTCAATTTCCTCATCAACAAAATGGAGAGAGAGAAGGAGTTCTCTCACAGGACAGCACTGCGATGCTTCAGTGAGATCCATGCAAAGAGTTTAGAATCGTTCCTGGCACAGGTAACAGCTCAGTAACTGTTAGGTAATATAATCATACTTATTACTATTACTACTATTTTACAAGGACAACATCTCAATGAAGTCAAAGGATATCATACCTCCTTTGCAGATACATTTGGAGGATTAGAGACAACACTGTACTTCAATGATTCTAATATGCTCATTTTCTGACATTTTAACGTCTCTGACATTGGAATGAAATGTATAATTCACAATGTCTGTACAACTATAATTGGTAGCATTTTTGTTTGCTCATTTCTCAGTTTTCCTGTTGATCTAATTACCATAAGGTCTTTTTGTCTAAGGTTGCTTCTTTTTAATTAAAATATAGATGATGCATATTACATAGTATTATATATTACAGGTACCCAACATAGTGATTCACAATTTTCATAGGTCATACTCCATTTAAAGTTATTATATATTTGCTATATTCCCCATGTTGTACCATATATCCCAGTAGCTGGCAGGATTTTAGTTCCCCCACCAGGTATCGAACCCTGGGCCCAAAGCAGTGAGTCTTAACCACTGGACGACCAAGGAACTCCCTAGATTCCCTTGACTTCTGAAAAGGCTGAAAGTTGTCAGAAAATATCAATCCTCAAAAAAAAAGTCTAAAAAAAATTGAAAGTGAGAAATCATTTTTATCTGTGCCACATTCCTATTAGTGCCCAAAAGACAAGCCCTGTCTGCTAATCTGACTTGCCTATAGACAGCTTGATCTACAGAGAGTTTTAAATTGTTTGTGTTGTTAAAATGCTAAATCAACATCCAGCTTTCTTTTCTTTTGTTTCTTTGTGTGTGTATGTGCCAACATCCAGGAAACTCCAGAATTCTTACTTTTGAAATCATTCTTAGAAAGGTCTTTGGGGTGGGAGGGAGGCTCACAAGGAAGGGGATATATGTATACTTACAACTGGTTAATGATGTTATAGAGCAGAACACAACACAACATTGTAAAGCAATTATTCTCCAATTTAAAAAAAATTAGGTTAAGAAACAGTAGAAATAGAAAAAAACAGAAGGTCTCTGTCAGCAGATAAAAAATGTATAAATAGGAATCTGAGTTTTATTCTGATACTTTTCTCACTGTGCATATTTGAAATGTTTGATCCATACTCTACCTGAAACTTTTTGGTGAGATAAAAATTGGGTTACTCTTCTCTTTTACCAGGTTATTTCTACACACAGTTTATCATTTCTCACAGAAAAGGTCATCATTTTCAAGTTCTAAAGTTTTGCATACATTTGGCTGTTTGGGCATTCTGTTCCATTCATTTATCTATCTTTTCAGTCGTTAGCAAATGACTAGAACAAACAATTGACACTTGTGGGCACTTAGAGCACATTTTGATATCTAGAAGGGCAAATCTTCCTCTACTATACAAAACTTTTAATTTCATCACAACACTTAAAGACAGCATATGTAACCCCAAATCTTTAAAACCATGAAATGTTGATTTGCTTTACATATAGAAAGACCATACGTCCTAAAAAAATGCCTTCCTATTCAAGGACACAGCCAGCTTCCAACTTCAAAGCTGTCTTCTAAGGTCCTTCAGCAAAGAATACATATACCCAAGTGTACACTGATATGAAATGGATATTGAATTGTATCTGAAGAATTTTTAATCCAGAAGTTGATTTGGCATGGGAATTATTTTGCTCACTACGCAGTTTTCTGGAATATATAACCTTACGGTATAAAAAATGTATACATTAAAAATAAAATATTGACAACATCAGAAATCTGTCCACAGCCATGAGCCACAATAGGCGATCCATGAAGAAGTGCCTTCATAAATCACATGAGAAAAAATGTGAGAGCCAGAAGGTTCAGAAGATTTCTTGAAGGCTATATAACTTGAGAGCTTTTACTCATGAGTACACCATGCAAATAAAAAGGAGGAGGAAGAAAGGAAAAACAGATGCTATTCATGTTTCACTTCATTTCTGTGATTACCGACATGCAGTTAAATGACTTCAAAACGATCAGTAAAGCTCTATAAGGGGAGTTATAAGTGGGTCCAAAACCAGCTAAGGCTTTTTGCTGCCTATCAAGTCTGCGGGGTGCTGGATGCCAGGAAGGTATCCAGGAGCCTTGGAGGGGAAACTCACAGGAGGGATCTCTGCCAGGCCCTTCCACCCCGCTTACCTCTTCATCTTGTCCCTGTCGTTCAGGCCATTTTTTCCAAACAATAGAACATGCTGCACTTTGGGTACGTTACCCACAATGGCAGCTTTGTGGATCTTTTTGAGGTCTTTGTCTCGGATGCGGTACCCGGGCTGGAAGTTGATTCCATGACTGCTGTCTCTCACCGGGTTGATGGAGGAGCCAAAGGGCGACCCACCCTTCTTACTCCCGAAGCCAAAAATCTTCTTCATCGCAGAGCCTACGGACTCCAAACACAAACTCAAACTCCCTCGGCTCTTCACAGTCCCCTACGCCCAACACGAGCACTACAGGTAAGCCAGAGCCGTCCCGCCACAACCTCCCAGCTGGGAAGCTCAACGGTTTGGAATCTTTCATCCCAGAATGATCGTTGCTAAGCAACACCTCTAAACACATTGCCCATGCGCACAGAGGCCTGGCATGCCAGCCCAGGGCTCATATGCAAGAACTGGAAGTTCATTTCCTGAAAGAAACAAACAATATCAATAAACCCTTACCTAAACTAAGAAGGAAAGAGAGGAAACTGAAATACAGAAATGAAAGTGACATTATAACTGTATAGCTGTCAAAATAACTATAGTTTCCAAAGCAATCTACAGAGTCAGTGCAATTTCTATCAAATTACCAAAGGCATTTTTCACACAACTAGAACAAAAAATTTTAGTGTGTATGGAAACAAAAGACCCCAAATAGACAAAGCAATCTTGAGAAAGAAAAGCAAGAGCTGAAAGAATCAGGTACTCTGACTGCAGACTACTCTGCAAGCTTCAGTAATCAAAACACAGTACTAGCACAAAAACAGAAATATACTGAATGATCAATGGAACAAGACAGAAAGTCCAGAGAGAAACCTACATACCTGTGGTCAATTAATCTGGGATAAAGGAGGCAAGACTATATACAAAGGAGAAAAGACAGCCCCTTCAATAAGTGGTGCTGAGAAAACTCAACAGCCACATGTATAAGAAGGAAATTAGAACACTCTCTAACATCATACACAAAAATAAACTCAAAATGAACACATAAATACAAGACAGGTCCTGTAAAACTCAGAGAAGAATATAGGCAGAACACACTCTGACATAAATTACAGCAGGATCTTTTTTCATCCGCCTCTTAGAGTAATGAAAATAAAAACAGAAATAAGCAAATGGGATCTAATTAAACTTAAAAGCTTTTCCATAGTGCAGGAAATCGTAAACAAGACAGATGACAACCCACAGACTATTGGCAAATGATGCAATTGACAAGGGATTAATCTCCAACATATTCAAACAGCTCAAAGAGCTCAATATCAAAAACAAACAACCTGATCAAACAATGAGTATAAGATCTAAATACACATTTCTGTAAGGAACACCTACAGATGACCAAACAGCACACGAGGGATGCTCAGAAAGGAAGCTCCACATCACTAATTATTATAGAAATGCAGAAATACTGTAAGAAGGTATCATTTCACACCAATCAGAATAGCCACCATCAAAAAATACACAAACAATAAAAGCTGGAGAGAGTGTGGAGGAAAGGGAACCCTTCTACACTGCTGATGGAATGCAACGAGGTACACCCACTGTAGAAAACTCTATCAAGGTTTCTATAAAAAGTAAATATAGAGTTGCCATATGATTCAGCAATCTCAGGCCTGGGCATAGATCTGGAGAAAACCATAATTCAAAAAGGTACATGCACCCCAATGTTCACTGCAGAACTATTTACAATAGCCAAGACACTGAAGCACCCTAAGTGTCCATCAACAGAAGAATGGAACAACAAGATGCAGTATACACACACACACACAATGAAAATGGAATATTACTCAGCCATAAAAAGAAATAACAATGCCATCAGCAGCAACACAGATGGATCTCGAAATTACAATCCTAAGTGAAGTAACTCAGACAGAGAAAAACAAGTATCACATCACTTACATGTGGAATTTAATACAAATAAGCTTATTTACACCACAGAAACCAACTCAAAAGATCTCAAAATCAAATTATGGTTATGAAAGGGGAAACATGAGGGGAAGGACAAATTAGAGGAGATTGGGATTAACATATATACACTATTTTCCAGTAGTCATGTATGGATATGAGAGTTGTACAATAAAGAAGGCTGACCAGAAAAGAATTAATGCTTTTGAACTGTGGTGTTGGGAGTAGACTCTCGAGGGTCCTTGGACTGCAAAGAGAGTAAACCAGTCAATCCTCAAGGAAATCAATCCTGAATGTTCATTGGAAGGACTGGTATTGAGGCTGAAGTTCCAGTACTTCAGCCACTTGATGTGAAGAGCTGACTCATCAGAAAAGACCCTCATGCTGGGAAAGATGGAAGGCAGGAGGAGAAAGGGGACAAAAGAGGACAAGAGGGTTGGATAGCATCACCAACTCAGTGGACATGAATTTGAGCTAACCCCATAAGATAGTGGAAGAGTCTGGCGGGTTGCAGTCCACTGGTCGCAGAGTCAGACACGACTGAGTGTCTAACTGAGTGTCTGACTAACACTTTCACTTTGAATATGGAAAACTTAACAGCACTGGTTATTAAATTGCTTAAGTTAGCTGCAGAGAAAATACATGGGGTACTGAGATACTACTGTTTGTATCAAAAGTACCTAGATACTACTGTTTAAAAGTAGTATTACTACTACTTAAAAGTAGTATTTTTTAAATACCATATAAATTTTCATCATACACACAAAAATATTTCCCTTTAATAAAGATACACAGAAACCAACTCAAAAGATCTCAAAATCAAATTATGGTTATGAAAGGGGAAACATGAGGGGAAGGACAAATTAGAGGAGATTGGGATTAACATATATACACTATTTTCTAGTAGTCATGTATGGATATGAGAGTTGTACAATAAAGAAGGCTGACTGGAAAAGAATTAATGCTTTTGAACTGTGGTGTTGGGAGTAGACTCTCGAGAGTCCTTGGACTGCAAGGAGAGTAAACCAGTCAATCCTCAAGGAAATCAATCCTGAATATTCGTTGGAAGGACTGGTGTTGAGGTTGAAGCTCCAATACTTCAGCCACTTGATGTGAAGAGCTGACTCATCAGAAAAGACCCTCATGCTGGGAAAGATGGGAGGCAGGAAGAGAAAGGGGACAAAAGAGGATGAGAGGGTGGGATAGCATCACCAACTCAGTGGACATGAATTTGAGCTAACCCCATAATATAGTGGAGGACTCTGGCAGGCTGCAGTTCACCGGTCGCAGAGTCAGACACGACTGAGTGACTAACACTTTCACTTTGAATATGGAAAGCTTAACAGTGCTGGTTTTAAAACCGCTTAAGTTAGCTGCAGAGAAAATACATGGAGTACTGAGATACTACTGTTTGTATCAAAAGTACTTAGATACTACTGTTTAAAAGTAGTATTAATACTACTTAAAAGTAGTATTTTTTAAATACCATATAAATTTTCATCATACACACAAAAATATTTCCCTTTAATAAAGATTTTCTCATCATGTTTAATGAGAAACAACTAAAATGTCATGACAACAGTCCAGAAGGGAAATTTTTACTATTTATCTTTCAGATCATTTATTTTTTTCTTCAAAATCTGTACATATTCTTGTGATGTTTTCAAAAGCAGGTCCTGAGACAGATTTGACCCATCTGTAGTTCCTAGAGGAGACAATCCAGAGGACTCAGATCCAAATTCAGCAGCAGCTGGAAAGAAAAAGGATTACATTCTCTCTCTAAAATACTTGAATTAACTATATTAGTAAAACAACAACAACAACAACAACAAAGTGCTCTAGTGCTCTGAAAAATGAAACATATCTATAAATGACAGAAAAAAAAAATACAAGTTACAATTATATAATCAGCCCAGGGGCCCACATGTGGCTGAGTATCAGAGCTTCTGGCTTTCTCATTCTTCATTCATTTACTCAATAACTATCTGCTAAGGTGCTGTGACAAACACTGGAATTACAAGATGAAGGTGACCCAGTCACCCTGAGAAATGATAATGCCATCAACTGTAAAAATAGATGAACAGACAACTTCCATCCGGAGTCATAAATACTAAGACAGGTATACCAGATGGCACAAGGAACACTCAGAAGGGACAGCCGTCTTTGTGTCAATACTGCCAGCTTTTTGGTGGAGGTGCTATGGAAGTAGCTACCTGAAGGACAGGAAAAAGTACAAGAGTCAGAGGGGAGAAGCACGTACAAAGACCAGAGGTGAGGAAACGAATCTGTGGGGTCCTACACAGTCTGGCTGGTTAGATGCACAGCTAAGGGGCAGAGTGAGGTGGTAAAGAGATAAGGCCAACTACTTTGGAAGGACCCAAATTGATGCAGGTGTTTGGAGCTTTTCCTGAGGGCAAGAGATAAACTAGTGACAAAGTCAATGACACAGAAATTATAGTCACCCACCAAGTGACAGCTACGCAAACATGACTGCTTGAGTCTGGGTGTTCTAGCCTTAACCACTAGCAGACGCCTGAGACGCTGATGAGCTCCATGCTTTCTGAGAATGGTGTCAGGGTGCAGATGGACAGTTCCACAGCGATGGCAGGAGTAGAGAAAGGATACAGCCAGAAATAAACAGAAATACATAGACCGTGTGAGGTTTTTTTAAACTATGGAACATGATGAATAAATGAGGAAGAAGACTATTTTCCACTATGACTGCTCATGCTTTCACAGTTTTCATTAGCTATGTATAAGAAAAAAATATTTCACATAGCATCTGTTATCCAAACAATGGAAAGAGATGCCATTTATTGTTTACAGTGTATTTCAGAAATCAATATGTAAATTTAATTCATACTTTTTGGCAACATTCCTTCTCTTAGTTCTCTAGTTATACTCCTGTCCAACTCCTGCTGCATCTGAAATAAGTCAAATAGTATTTATCTTTAAGGTAAGCAAGAGATATTATCGTAGGAATGTTATACAGCTTACTAAATGTGACATTTAAATAATACTTTTAGAGGCTAGACCTAACTTGAAGATTACTTAAGTGGAAAAATAATCACATAAATCAAAGAAAATGCATTCGTACTTATTCCGCTTATAAATAACAGAGAACCTATATATGGAACGTTAATCTGATAAAAAGTAAAATAAATATCAGTCTATCGAGTACACATAATTTCAAAGAATTAGAGAATGATCCATGATCCTAGGAATGACCCACAGGATTACTATCTTTTCCCCCTAGCAGCTCCTGCCCTAAATACACCTTTATTTTGATTTCTAGGTGAGGATCCTGTTCAAAGGGAGGCAGCAATTTGAGTTGAATGTTATTAAGGAGAACACATCTGCAGTTTTCTTTATATTTTTCCACTTAACAAAAACACAGGACCTCTGGCCACTCCTTTGGCTAAAAGGCTTTATACTTGTCTCCGTTTTATATAATATGGTTCCACACAAAAGTTTGTTGTTTTTTTTAAAGAACGGTTGTTTTCTTTGGAAAAAAAAAACAAACACCTTCTTTTACAGTATGAGAGTCATGATTTAGGCAAAGTTCGTAATTCTACAAAAGAAGTAAGAAAGCCAATGACTTTCTTTCTGAGTCCAGAGTCCTATGCCAGCTACTTCCTCAGATTAAGAAAA
>SJYT01010974.1:28431-49049 GCA_006410635.1 Cephalophus harveyi
AAAAAAAAAAAAAAACCTTCTTTTACGGTATGAGAGTCATCATTTAGGCAAAGTTCATAATTCTACAAAAGAAGTAAGAAAGCCAATGACTTTCTTTCTGAGTCCAGAGTCCTATGCCAGCTACTTCCTCAGATTAAGAAAAAACACATAGATTTTCAACTATAACGCAGAGAAAATGAATATGTAAAACCTTCTTACATAGTTCATAATGCTTGTGGCATGACATGACATAGTAGCTTTCTAAGCAATGGCACCACCCCACTCCAGTACTCTTGCCTGGAAAATCCCATGGTAGGAGGAGCCTGGTGGGCTACAGTCCATGGGGTTGCTAAGAGTCAGACACGACTGAGCGACTTCACTTTCACTTTTCACTTTCACGCACTGGAGAAGGAAATGGCAACCCACTCCAGTGTTCTTGCCTGGAGAATCCCAGGGATAGAGGAGCCTGGTGGACTTCCGTCTATGGGGTCGCACAGAGTCGGACATGACTGACACAACTTCGCACCAGCAGCATGTTTTAAAGGCAAGAACAAGAATAAATTATTGTCAAACTCCTGTATGTAGCAGCTGATATAGTTAATTTATAAAGCATAAATTTTTAAAAAAACACATGACAGGGAACTTGAAGGAGAAAAGTTTCAAGATGAGGACTTATACTCCTACCCTCCTTATGAGAGGTGAGGAGATTTACCCAACTGGTAAGTTTGGGAGAAGGAATTTCTCCCACAGTGTTTACTTGGTTCCAAATCTCTACTTCGAAAAGATGTACGTGCCCACAGCACCGTGAACTTGGGTGTGCAGTAGGCAGCCTGTGTCTGGGATGGGGGTCAAGCATTTGCTTCCTCCCCTTAGGCCTGCGTGCGGAAGTGTCTGACTTGGGATGAAGTGTTCGGAGGCCCGCTGGGACCGCACAGCTAAAGCACGTCCTCCAGGTTCACAGCTGTCAAGTACTAAGACCCAGTGTAGATGCAGTGCTGTGAAAGAAACCTTAATTGCTCTCCTACGATGGCAAGAAGCCAAATGAGAAAACAGGCTGAGACTGCAGTTAACAAGGGCTACTTTTCCGTGCATCACAAACATCAGGAGAACACCATGAAAACTATAAACCTGTGTGCACTGACTGAAATGGATATTTTAATCACAATGATTGAACAGTGAAAACTGGTTGCAATTTAAAGACTCCCCATCATTTCTATCTTAGATACCATTCATCCAGGTGATGTCAACATAGAGATAAAGTGAGCTTCATTTATAATGTTTAAATGTTTGAATTAACTACAAATCTAGAAATACTCTACAAATTCTCAGCAAGATTGCCTTTTTTTAACATTTTACATAAAAATGCTATATAGTAAAATAGCAATTAAAGAAAATGACAAAAATGTCATTTTTGTAAGAAACGACAGTTATGTAAGAAAATGACAAAAAATGTTAAGCTAAAGCTAATGTTTTGGTTTACTATTGTAAGTTTATTTAATTCATAAAAAGGATTTCTCTAGGATTCCTTTCAACAAAAAGCATCCATATGTGGTTAGTGTTTAGATGTCAGTGATTCACTGATGCTTAGAGACAGAAAAACTTTGCTGGGTACAGCAGAGCTTGGAAATGATTATGAACCATAGCCAACTGAAATCAATTAGAAAGGAAGTGAAAGATCTGAAAGAATACTTTGGGATACTAGACAATAAGATTTCATTTCTAAAGCAGAATTTAAACGCAGCTTTTCAAGAAATTTAATAATTTAGTAAGTATCTCTTAAAACAAAGAACTCTGGGACAAAAAATAAAATTTCTGTCTCCTTTATTAACATAGCTAATTATGACTTTTACTTAGTGTACATTAAGTCAAATAAACAACTCAGAAGTTCACCAAATTAAAAACAAAGATCATTCATATTAGAAATATGAAACCCAGTGGAAAAAAGATAATAGAATTAGCCTTGGTCACGCAAGTCTCCATGCTGTTATTTGAAGGGCGTGGAATTGAGGTAGAAAAACCTACGTCTGCTCTTGGAGTAAGATTTCCATTGAGCACTAAAGGATTATTGAAATTTCCCACACAAGGGGGCTCCAGGGCTGGCCTCGTGCTAAGAGGGCTGAGTAAAGATTTGTTCTTCTCTTTCTCCACCTCAGGTTTGATGCTGATCACTGCTACCTTCTCATGAGTCCTGGGGAAAATGGAAAACACCAAATTAATGATTTGCATTTTTAAAGTCGCCATATAGGCTATGCAATTCCCAATAAACTGTTTGAACACTGAAAACACAGAGCAGACCTCCTGTAAACAATGAGAGTTGCAACCTTGCTCTAAAGAAGTACACACATGTCTAGGGCTCCTCAAGGAACAAGTCACAGTTGGGAGAGGAGAGAAAGGGCATCAGAGAGAAAGGGAGGTGGCCTCACAGTGACACCTGCTGCCCTCTGGGACACACCTGCCTCCAGGAAACAGTTCAGGGAGGAAGAAACACCCCATCCCACAAAGCCACTTTCAAGCATTTGCTTTCACCACTCTTGTATACACGTTTCACTCATGACCTCGGAGAAATTCAGCTTTTGGCTCTGAGGAATCATCTAGAGTCACATCTAGAGGGGAGGACAAGAAAGTCAATGGGTGATTGAAAAGAGCTAAAACAGCCCCAGGAACAATTACAAGTATCCCCTGCTTTTCCAAAGTTCACTTTATGGTACTTCATTTCTAGGAAAGTCCTACGTCTGCATCTGTTTTTGATAATCTTTGGAAGAGTCTTTTTTCTTTCATATAAAAAGGTTCAGTGTACGTTTTCCAGTGAAAGGCATTGCGCTCCCCAAGCAGGGAGACTGGCCTAACTGGGCTCCTTCCCTGGAAGCCACGCCCCACATCTCAGTGTCAAGTCTCCACAGCCCTGAGCGCTAGCTGGGAGCCCCTGTGCTTCACTTGTGCGTATTCACTTTAGGCTTCAACTAGCAGAACGTGCCCTCGGGTACCTGCTTCTTTGCTGTATGCTGTTTTGGCTTATGAAAGGCTTCCTAGGAATGCTCTGCTTTCAGACAATGGGGAAACCTGGACTAGGAACTGGAGGTGCCATCTGCCCTTTCCATCCTCCACACCCCGCCTCAGTCAGGTCACCATACTATTTCTAGCCACTCTGTGAATTATCCTGCCTTTCACCCCTGTGGTAATTGCCCCCAATTTCACAAGCATGCCTTTATGCAGTGTGCTGCTGCTGCTAAATCACTTCAGTCGTTTCCGATTCTGTGTGGTAAAACTTAAAAGGACACAGTATTCATAGTTTGTCTTAGGGCGCCCTCTAGCAGTGACCATCTAGTTAGCTTTCACTTCCTACTAATCTCATGAACTGTGCTCTAGAAAAATTAGGCTTTCGAGACAAATCAATGAACTAAATTTACTTTCTGTGATTTTGTGTTTTGACTTACTTGTCTAGTTTACCTTCCAATGACTTTCTAACTTCTAGTTCTACTAGGTAGAGTTGCTTCTATTTTTCCAACTCTGCTTTATGAGAATCTTCTTGCAAAGTTTACACCTTGGAGAGTTCAGATTCCAAGTCTTTAATTCTGAGTTCCAGCTGACTTCTTATGGAAGCATTATTCTTCTCTTGTAACTGCTCTAAGTTCTCCTGAGACTGCTTGTATCTAAGGCAAATTTTAAAAGATAACATTTTAAAAATAATCATTAACCTGGAAAATGACATTTGCTCCCTTTAGTTTTGAGCCAGTGATTCAGAAAGCAATTTTAAAGGTTAAAAAAAAAAAAAAAAGGCAGAAGTTTAAAACAATGATTGTCAATGTGAAGTGAATTATAAAATTAAAGTGGAAGTATTGTTATAGTGGTGCTTATATAATCTGATAATTCAAAGAACAAGAAGATCAACTTAAAATTTTAAAAATTGAACAAGACAACTTAAAAATAATTCAAGAGGATGGTACCGGTTCTAAATCACAATATTTTCTTTTCCTCCCAGTAGTCTTGTTTTATACCAATTGGTCTTATAAATGAAAGGATTCTCTAGTGAGAATCATTCTGATAGGTCAATTTGGTGATAACTGTGATGGAAATGGAAATATTTAAAGTGAGAAACAAGTGTCCCTTTCCTTCCAGAAAACTTCCAAACCAGCTGCTCTAAGGGAGGTAAAGGAAACACATAAGCTGTATAGATCCAAAATGTAATTTACAATGAGGTGAATTCCAGCACATGACAGATGAACAAGTTAACCTGCAAAATAGGTTGACTTCCTTTCATTTCTCTATGAGATCCTGTCTTGCCCTTTCTTCAGTCTCCCGTTTATACTGCTCTACTTGACTGTGTTCTATCATAGTCATTTCTATATGACTTCTGAGGTTCACTGCTTCTTGCTCCAACTTCGTTTTATTCTTCTCTAGTTTTTCACATTTCTTGTGCATTCCTTTCATAGATAATAACTCCTCTCGAAGAACTTGATTTTTTGCATCCAGGTGCAGACATTTTGAAGATGCAGTTTCCAGCTCTGCTGTAAGATCATCAATCTGCAAGAATAAAACAGTACTGTTTGGTAACGAGGCAAGTGGACTGAGCACAGCCTAACTCAAACCCAGGATCAAATAGATACAATGGTATCTGTATTGTAGAATGTAGGACCAGGGATTACTCAGAGAATCAAGAAAGAAGTTCAAATCATCAAGAGGCACAAAATATATTCTTCACTGTCATCATCTTTGTCACACAACATTTGCACTTGATTTTATGCTCTTTTCTATTTTTTCTCCATAAAATGACTACAAGTCACCTCTTAGTTGACTGTCTCTTACTCCTTACCCCCATCTTAATGCCCCATGTTTTAAAGAAATTTGAGGGATACTGCATTGAGTTATCTGGGGCTGAGTTAATAAATGCTTCCCAAAAGAAGATTGTGAAAATAAGACTCTCATAATGAATCTCATAAATATGGATTCTAATCCCATAAGTCTTTTTCTGAACTATGAATAGTTTTTGCTAATCTGAACTGCATTCCAAAGAAAAATAATTCAAAAGGTTAAAGAAATCCCATCTCCTAACAGCTTCGTGAGATGATCCATACATTTTTCTGAACAACAGCAACAACAAATGCCTCATTTTGGCAACCATTTGTTACTTTTCACAGAACAGAACATACCAAACAAAACAACAAGCAAAATTTGCGGGAATTTCAGTGACACTGAGTTGCAAAGAACTTTCCTTTAGACAGAATGATTACTTGGTAAGTCGACGTGAGTGGAGGTGGTGGTATTGAAACTGTCTACAAATTCTTTGACACTTTTCTCTGAAATTCCCTCCCCTTAAATATGTGCTGGCCTCAGTAACTGATTTCTAATGGACAGAGTCTGGGGAAACTGACTTTTGCTCTCTGGGCAAGCCCACCCTCAGCATCAGTCACTACGCTGTGAAGAAGCCTAGACCACATAACTGAGCACCTTGTCAGTGCCCCCACTGACTGCCCCCAACTAATGTCTTATCCAAAAGCCAGCTCCAACTGCCGGACATGTGCATGAACTAATCTTCAGAGGACTCTGGTCCCCACCTTCACAACATCCCAGATGATGCCCACTGGAAAAGAAACGTGCTGGCCTCACTCACTGAGCCTTGCCCCAACACAAATGTGTGAACAAAGTAAATGCTGTTTTGAGCCACTAGGCCTTCACGTGGTTTATTATACAATTTGCTGGCAATAAATATCTGGCACAGATACTGATATTAAAAATGCCATTAAAAAAGAACAAAAAGATGTGAGAATGCCTTTCAACCTGGAGGTAGGCGAGATCCGAATGGATTCAGAGAAAGAAATGAAAACCCAAAGGGCTTCATGACACTGTAAACTGAATCCTGATGGCCCTTAAAGAGGCTGCTGGTGACAGCTTCTAGGCAAGAGAAGAAAATGACCCTGAAACACAGGGGAAAGGAGACTCGTGCTACAAACCAGCTGAAAGGAACATCAATGAGGGATAAGCTATCCAAAAAAGGGGGGGACTATTAAATATAAAGGAACCAGGCTCAATTATGGGGCTTCCCTGGTGGCTCAGAGGTTAAAGCGTCTGCCTCCATTGTGGGAGACCTGGGTTCGATCCCTGGGTTGGGAAGATCCCCTGGAGAAGGAAATGGCAATCCACTCCAGTATTCTTGCCTGGAGAATCCCATGGACAGAGAACCCTAGTAGGTTACAGTCCACGGGGTGGCAAAGAGTCGGACACGACTGAGCAACTTCACCTTCAGGCTCAATTATATTTGGGTTCAATATCTGTTATCTCCTTTACAGCATCTCCACATGTCCAGTGGTCACATGATGCTAAAAGAGAGAAACAGCTTCTGGGCTAAGATCAAATCTAGGGTGCTAACTGTGAACTGAATCCTGATGGCCCTTAAAGAGGCTGCTGGTGACAGCTTCTAGGCAAGAGAAGAAAACGACCCTGAAATACAGGGGAAAGGAGACTCTTGCTACAAACCGGCTGAAAGGAACATCAATGAGGGATAAGCTATCCAAAAAAGGGGGGGACTACTAAATATAAAGGAACCAGGCTCAATTATATTCGGGTTCAATATCTGTTATCTCCTTTACAGCATGTCCACATGTCCAGTGGTCACATGATGCTAAAAGAGAGAAACAGCTTCCAGGCTAAGATAAAATCTAGGGTGCTGCCAGGAAAACATGGTCTAAAGGTGAAGCCTGTAGACTGTAAAACCCTTCATTAAGACCCTGGAAAGACTTAAGGTGGTGCCTCAAATTCCTTTAAAGATCTTAAGGGCATAAGAACTTTAAAGGCATCATCCTACAAAGCTTCATAAGAAGCCCAAAGTACAGAGCTTCTCTCAAAAACGATTTGTGAGAGTAGCCTCTCCAGTGATGTGAACCCCAGTCCAATTCACAGGACACTAAAAGCTTTAAAGAGAACCTTGGCAGCAAAAAAAAAACAGTGCTTGGCCTAACAGAGACCACGACATACAACTGAGAATAGGCCTTTGGGATTTTCTTAGAAGTTCAGTAAAGAGGAAGCTGGCTTAAGAACATGACTCAGCTACAGATAAAGGTCATTTCTTATGAAAAGGACAGCACACAGAGCTCAGAGGGTAGAGCAAGGGAGAAGCACTCCTATGGGCAGGACCAAGTCCTCATCAAAGAGCTGGCAGCGCCAAACTGGGCCTCAGAGCTGCTATGGACTACGGTGCCTCCTGTTTCCCACTTCTGGACGGGAGAGTCTAGTCATTCAGCAGAATGGTGGGGGTGTGGGTGGCAGATAACTTGCCTCTTTAGTTCTCAAGTCAGTACTGAGGGTTGTGCTCACAGGGTTACACTCAAGAAATCACACCCAGAAACCCCATCCCCATGTGCCATCTGTACCTGATGAAGATGGTAAGATCTTGACTTGAGCCTGGGCCTGACACTGTTAACAACCGAGACTTGTGAGGGAATGAGTAGGGAAAAGGGTATTTTTCATTGGAAGGAATATAAAAAATTGTGGCCAGTGAATAACTGTGCTAGTTTTTAAATGTACCCATTACTTTTAAAAACTTTATTCTGTAAAAAAGGTAGAATATAGGCCAAGTATTAGTGACTTGCTCCTAGTGAACAGAAGATGATGAAAGTGATGCTGTGAGAACTGCAAAGCGAGCTTAGACAAGGTGGCAGAGCTTCTGCCTGGCACTCAACCTGGGAACCAGGCTCCATATTGTGAGTAAGCCCAGGCTGCAAAGAGAGCCGAGGTGTTCAGGGTAGGCGTTTCACTTGTCTGCCTTCACCAAAGTCCAGCCAACCACCGATGCCAACTATCAGACATGGGAATGAACACACCTTCACCTGATTCCAGCCCCCAGCCCTCAAGCTGCCCCATCTGAAGCCGAGGGGACGAGATGCCAGCTGTCCTGGCCACCTTTTCCTAAGTGTAGATTTTGAACAAAACCAATGTTGTTTATCGAAGCCATTAAACTTAAAGCTGATTAGGAAAAAACAGAAAAAATGGATTATTGAAAAAGAGAAAATAAAAGCATAACTTAAATGCAGGTAGAAACTGATCTCTTATAAACTGGAATATAATAAAGGGTGAGAGTTTTAATGACAATGTTGATGAGAAGAAGCATATAACTAGAAGAAAGACTTAAGAACTACTCAGGAAGAAGTTTTTTCAGGGTTCCCTTCAATTACCATTTCNAGCATAACTTAAACTCAGGTAGAAACTGATCTCTTATAAACTGGAATATAATAAAGGGTGAGAGTTTTCATGACAATGTTGATGAGAAGAAGCATATAACTAGAAGAAAGAGTTAAGAACTACTCAGGGAGAAGGTTTGTCAGGGTTCCCTTCAATTACAATTTTTACAAATAGGCAGGTGTGACTCCTTAGAATTTTTGCTCAAGTTTGAAAACACTGAAGACTAGTAAGCAATGAGACATATGATTTGAACTACAGTTTAATTAACAAAATCAGACTTTTGACCTCATCTCAATGTACTGAAATTCTAAAAGAGATTGGTAGCTTTGCGAAGTTACTAATCTAGAACTCAATCTTCACTGTCCTCTCCTCAGAGAGAGAAATAAAACACCACGAGATGCCACTTCATACTTGCTAGGATGGCTATACTCACAGAGACAGATAATGACTAGTGTTGACAGGAACGTAGAAAATGGGAGCGTTTTACATACTTTGGATAAAAATATAAAATGATGCCGCCATGCTGGAAAACAGTATGGCAGGTCCTCAAAAGGTTAAACAGTGTCGCTGTGTAATATAGCAATTCTATTCATAACTGTATTCCCAAAAGAAGCGAAAAAATATGTTCACANCGTTTTACATACTTTGGATAAAAATATAAAATGATGCCGCCATGCTGGAAAACAGTATGGCAGGTCCTCAAAAGGTTAAACAGTGTCGCTGTGTAATACAGCAATTCTATTCATAACTGTATTCCCAAAAGAAGCGAAAAAATATGTTCACACCAAAACTTAGACATAAATGTTCACAGCAATATTACTGACATTAGCCAAAAAGTAGAAACAACCCCAAAGGTCCATCAGACGATGAATGGACAAATAAATGTGGTACGTCCATACAATAGAATAGTATTGAGCAATAAAGGCAAGAAAATACTGATACATGTTAGATTTACCTTGAAAATATTATGCTAAATGAAAGAAGGCAGTCACAAAGGATCCCATATTGTGTGATTCCACTGACACGAAATGATTAACAAATGCAAAGCAATGTAGAGAAAATTAAAAGAGAAAAATATTAATGAGAATCAGAGAAGAACCCTTTGTATAATTATCACTTGGCATCCACAGAGCACTGGTTCAAAAATCCCCCAACACTCCATGGACACAAAATCCACGGATGCTCAAGTCTCCCTAAGCACATCTTCCCTACACTTTCAGTCATTCCTAGATCACTTACATTATCTAATACAATGTAAACACTTTGTCAATAGTTATAAATACAGTGTAAACACTATGGAAATAGTTGCCAGCTTGAGACCAATCCAAGTTTTGCCTTTTGGAATTTTCTCAAATTTTTTCCCCTGAATACTTTTGATCTTGGGTTAGCTGAATCTGTAGATGATGAGGGTTAACCGTACTTGGCAAAAAAAAAAAAAAAAAAAGAAGAAGAAGCAGTTTTTTATCTTACTAATCAAAACATGGTCACTAATTTTATTCTTTAAGTTACACATAGATTTTTGTATGTACATTTTATAACTAAAATTTTGGGGTAAAAAAAAATATAAGCCAAATCAAGATACTTTTTAATGTTGTTCAACAATAACACAGGTAGGTTTTTAGATAATAAATTACTTGATGATGAAGGGAAGGAACACAATTAAAAGAAGGCAGGATTACCAAAAAGAACAAAGATACTTTCCAGAAGTAAAAATTCAGCACAGATGATGAGGAAGAGAGTGACATTACTGTATGCAGAGGCATGGTTGTTACTGTTTTAGAAATCATTACAGATAAGCATAACACTGATGCACTCAAAAACATTTCAGATGGTGCTGACTTTCCACAGTAAACTTTGAAGTAGGATAATGTGTTTAATTATGAAAATACACATGAAAAACGAATTTGTGTCTAAGGTTTTAGATAAAATAAAATAGTTGAGATTATCAGAAATATTAACATCTTACCCAGTAATTTCTTTTTCTAACTCACTGTTTTTCTTCTTTTCTTGGTCCAAGTTATTTTCCAGAGATTGTTTTAATTCAATGTATTTCTTTAATTGTTCCTTTTCATCCTCAGACTTAGGAAAAAAAACAATTTGAGAAAATTAGATAAAATAAAATAGTTGAGATTATCAGAAATATTAACATCTTACCCAGTAATTTCTTTTTCTAACTCACTGTTTTTCTTCTTTTCTTGGTCCAAGTTATTTTCCAGAGATTGTTTTAATTCAATGTATTTCTTTAATTGTTCCTTTTCATCCTCAGACTTAGGAAAAAAAACAATTTGAGAAAATTATTTTTAAACACCTAGAGAGACTTATATTCTTCCTTAAAAATATTATTTCTCATGAGTTCACAAATTAATATGAATTGACAGTAAACACAGCTTTTAAACCTGATTGATGCCAATAACAGATTTCAAAACTGATGACTTTTCTTAAAACAATTTAAAATGACTTTTCATTTCATCATTTTTCTGGAATTTAAATTGCCAACATTTATTTGTTAAAAATAGAGCCTTTTACATATAAAATACTAAATGTTAATGCAAGTTTTTTTAAAGACTGCCTATATTTACATTTTACTTTCTAGCTGCTGCTGCTGCTATTGTTCCTTTTCATCCTCAGACTTAGAAAAAAACAATTTGAGAAAATTATTTTTAAACACCTAGAGAGACTTATATTCTTTCTTAAAAATATTATTTATCATGAGTTCACAAATTAATATGAATTTACAATAAACACGGTTTTTAAACCTGATTGATGCCAATAACAAATTTCAAAATGGATGACTTTTTTAAAAACAACTTCAAATGATTTTTCATTTCATCATTTTTCTGGAATTTAAATTGCCAACATTTATTTGTTAAAAATAGAGCCTTTTACACATAAAATACTAAATGTTAATGCAAGTGTTTTTAAAGACTGCCTATATTTACATTTTACTTTCTAGCTGCTGCTGCTGCTGCTAAGTCCCTTCAGTCACGTCTGACTCTGTGCGACACCAGAGACGGCAGCCCACCAGGCTCCCTGGTCCCTGGGATTCTCCAGGCAAGAACACTGGAGTGGCTTGCCATTTCCTTCTCTGATGCGTGAAAGTGAAGCATGAAAGTGAAGTCGCTCAGTCGTGTCTGACTCTTCGTGATCCCATGGACTGCAGCCCACCAGGCTCCTCCATCCATAGGGCTAGAGATATTTTAAAAAGTAAAAAAATATCTTCCAGGGATAATTTTTGAACTCTGTTGATAATTTTTCTTTCCTATGACTTTATAATAACAAGTAGTCTGTATAAGAAAAAAAATTATAAATTGTGATTTCATTCATTTACTGTAAGTGCCATTACATATAGATATTAGGAAAAGACAAATCAGAATAATGCAAGTGTTTTTAAAGACTGCCTATATTTACATTTTACTTTCTAGCTGCTGCTGCTGCTGCTAAGTCCCTTCAGTTGTGTCTGACTCTGTGCGACCCCAGAGATGGCACCCCACCAGGCTCCCCCATCCCTGGGATTCTCCAGGCAAGAACACTGGAGTGCCTTGCCATTTCTTTCTCTGATGCGTGAAAGTGAAACATGAAAGTGAAGTTGCTCAGTCGTGTCTTGACTCTTAGCGACCCCATGGACTGCAGCCTACCAGGCTCCTCCATCCATAGGGCTAGAGATATTTTAAAAAGTAAAAAATTATCTTCCAGGGATAATTTTTGAACTCTGTTGGTAATTTTTCGTTCCTTATGACTTTATAATAACAAGTAGTCTGTATAAGAAAAAAAATTATAAATTGTGATTTCATTCATTTACTGTAAGTGTCATTACATATAGATATTAGGAAAAGACAAATCAGAATCTCTTTAGCAAAAAAAAAGTTCTACATTTTTTCTTTAAAACTATTGCAGCAGCAGCTGAAAATTTTCTCATTTAATGAAGAGAGAGTAAGAATCTCATTTATATAATTACAACTGTAGCAAAAACACTAGATAAAATACCTATTTATTTCCTCTTTATTTTCAAAAAGATCTAAAACACCCACCAAGATTATATCAAACAGTAAGATAAATTAGTTAAGTACATTAAGTATTTATCAAACAGTAATTTAAAAACCACAAGAAACAGCAAGGCTAAAAAGTCTTAAATCATAATAAATCTGCTAAGGCCTAAAATAGAACTCACCTTGAATTGTCTATGAACTAAAGTTTTGCTATATTAAATAGAAGATTGCTTCATTACTTTCAAAGTGATAATTTTTTAAAAAAGATAAATCACTTCAAACTGAAATGAACTTCCAGAGGGTACTGTATTCAATACAGATATATACATACATGTGTGTGTGTCAGTCCCTCAGTTGTGTCCGACTCTTTGTGACCCCATGGACTGTAATCCACCAGGTTCCTCTGTCCATGGAACTCTGCAGGCAAGAATACTGGAGTGGGTTGCCATTTCCTTCTCCAGGGGACCTTCCCAACCCAGAGACTGAACCCAGGTCTCCCGCATTGAAAGCAGACTCTTTACCAACTGAGCCACCAGGGAAGCCATATATACATGTATAAGTATAACCAAGTCATTTTGCTGTACACCTGAAACTAATACAACAGTGTATATTGATTATACTGCAGTTAAAACAAGAACCACTACCAACCTCAAAAACAACCACCAAAAAGGTAAGGAACAAATTTTCCTTCAGTTCTTCATAAAAACCAGCTGTATGTCATTCAAAAGAGTATGAGCATTGTTTTTTCACAACCTCACTGTCTCCTCTTAAGTTGAATTTGAAATAATTCTTTTCATATTTATAATACAGAGTTCTTCGTCTTACACACCCCCACTCTTTCTGCTGTGTTTGTATAATCTGTCTCATCCTGACCCTCATTCCATTTCATATTCATCTTGTCCTTCTTAAGTGAATTCTTCCCCTTCATCCCCCTCCCCATGTTCACACGCATCTAGCTGTTCTTCCTAATTGCTTTGTAATGTTTTTCTTTCATAAGGGCATACTTAGGATGCCAACACTTATAAATCTAAATCATGCACATATATTGCTCTGATTATCACACCATTTTGTATCGTGACTTTGAAGGCTTCCATTTCTGCAGTAGGATCCCTTTTGTCATATAAGGGGACATGACATGTGAATGGCATGTCAAAAAGTACAGGGGAAAAAGAGTTACAAACAAAACAACTTGCCTTTGTGAATCCAAGGCCCGTGAGAGACATGAGAGGTTGTGGAAGAGGCTCAGGTGATGGGAAGACAGGATGAGAGAAGCCCTGGACTCCAGGTGATGGTTAAGGAATGGTTTCAGCCACATCTTCAATTTCATGGTCAGAATTGTTGTCCTCAGATAAGGTTGTACTCTCTGGTCTCACAATGCCACATTTTGCTTCTACTACAGTGAAAACAAGGGAGAGTACATGAGAACATCTGTAATTTCAAATCAGTGAATATTTGAATTGAATTTCAAATCAGTGAATAATTGTCACCAGGAGGACAGTCTTAGATAACTTACTATTTCTTTTGGATTGCTGAGAAGCATTCATTAGCATTGTTAAGTTTGGTTTCAGGACATTCTGAGGAAGAAAATAAGAACTTTAAGAATAATAAGAGTCAAATTTAATAAAATAATTAAAACATCCCCCATTACTCTATGATCTAACACAAAGAGCACAGGCTCTGGAGTCATTCAAATATGGATTCAATCCCAGTTCTGCCACTGATTAACCTTCTCAGGGGGTAAGGATTATGACAGATGACATAGGAAGCCCCAGATGTTCCTCTCCCTACCCCTAGTATCCTAACCCCTAACCCTAAACCCTAAACCTAACCCCTAACCCTAACCCTAAAAACCCTAACCCTAACAACCCTAACACTAACAACCCTAACCCTCACCCTCTAACCCTCTAACCCTAACCCCCTAACCTTAACCCCTAACCCCTAACCCTCTAACCCTAACACTCTAACCCTAACCCTCTAATCCCAACACCCTAACCCTAACCCCTAACCCTAACCCCTAACCCTAAACCCTAAACCTAAACCTAAACCCTAGCCCTTAATTCCTAATCCCAACCCCTAATCCCTAATCCCAACCCCTAATCCCTAATCCCTAACCCTAACCCCTAGCCCTAGTCCTAACCCCTAACTCTAACCCCTAACCCCAAACCCTAACAACCCTAACCCTAACAACCCTAACCACCCTAACCCTAACAACCCTAACCCTAACCCCTAAACCCAAACCCTAACCCCTAACCCTAACCCTCCAACCCCTTAACCCCCTAACCCTAACCCCTAACCCTAAACCCTAACCCCAAACCCCAACCCCTAACCCTAAGCCCTAAACCTAACCCTAACCCCTAAGCCCTAGCCTTAACCCTAAAACCCTAACCCTAAAACCCTAATCCTAAAACCCTAACACTAACCCTAAAACCCTGACCCTAAAACCCTGACCCTGACCCTGACCCTAACCCTACCCCTACCCCTAACCCTCTAACCCTAACCCCTAAACCCTAACCCTCTAACCCTAACCCTCTAACCCTAACCTTAACCCCTAACCCTAACCCCTAACCCCAACCCTACCCTCCAACCCTCTAACCCGACCCTAAGCCTTAACCCCTATCCCTTAACCCCTAATCCTAACCTCCTAATCCCTATACCGTGACCCTAACCCGACACCCAACACGATAACCCTCACCCGACACACTAACCCAACACCCAACCCTAACCCAACACCCTAACCCGACACTCTAACCCTAACCCATAAACCCTAAACCCTGACCCTAGCCAAACACTCTAACCTGACACCCAACACCCTAACCCGACACTCTAACTCACATCCTAAACCTAACCCACATCCTAGTCACACCCTCAACCCTATACTTACCCTTGAAGTACGTACCTGCATCATCTTCATTTTTCACACTTCACATGCATAACAGAAGACAAGGCTCTAATGTTTCAAACATGCATCCAAGACCCATTAACCACATAAAAGGAATATAAATCCTGTGATCACATCATTTAAATCTCTTGCACCACCAAAATACCTGTCCAGCACATATCCAATTGGTAATGATGGAACACAGGTATTCATACATATTGTAACTTAACAATCTAATACTCAACAGTAATCTGGATATATATACACAGGTATATATTTATACCATACATATTTCAACAAATTCCACTTTCTATGATGGTTTCAATCCTCACAAAAGTAGGATGAACAGCACCTTTTTCCACTAGGCTCCGAAGCATTGCACAAAATGACAGTGAAATATGCTCATCAAGACCATGAAAATCTTAATGATGACCATCACAAAGAAGGTCAGCAACTTTGATATATCAGATTTTTCAGTGTTCCAATACAAGTTCTACCCAAATCCATAAAGAAAGACATATGCACAGGACACTACAAATTGAAAGCAAGTCTATTGAGGTAAATATTGGACATCATTTGTATGAATCTTTAAGGCATAACTACAGACATTCTCCAGACATTCTTCAAATTTATAGAATGACAAGAAAGTATGGCTACATAGAGTCCATTAAGTTTTATAAACTACTAATGAATAACCTCACAAGCCATTTAAAACCAGATGACAATGTCAAATGTCATTTTCAATATTTAATAGCTTTGATCTATGAACAAGACTGTAAGACAGAAAATTAAAATCGAAATACATGAAGTAAATCCTCAATAGGTATGAAAACATCCCATGGTAGCAAAGTCAATGAACATGAGTTATTAGGACTGTAATGCACAGACTCATCTCAAATTTGATGTGATCAGAACTCATATTTGGAAAAAAAATACAAAAGCTGATTTTAACTGTCATATTATTTTTCTTTGTACCCCTAAAAAGAAAAACAAACAAGGAAAACTAAATCGAACTTGGAGACTCACATTTCCCAATGTCACATGTCAGTATACAAAGCAACAGCATCTCAAACTTTCTAATACGACCATTCACATATGCATTTAAATGAAATTGGATGAAATACCCCCAAATAAACACATACTTCTAGACTCAATGTTTCACAAGGCAGGTAACATTCAATGAATAAAACTGAGAGGGTAACCGCCAGGAAGGCCAGGGGCCTCCAAAGGGTGGAAATGGGGTGCCAGTGTCAGTCATTTTTTATCTCTCACTTACGAGGCAGGAGGAAACAAGCTGTTATCTTTTTTCCCCTTCTTGATACAAATTTAAAAAGAGGTTTTCTCTTAAAATTCTTGTTGCTATAATGACACCTGGTTCCACCTGAACTTTTTTCATACTTTAGCTAACCAAGGCGTGTTTCTTATGGAAATGTTTGCCTGAAGCTATGTGAATGTACTATGAATTTACCCTAGACTCTATCTTCAAGTAGGTTCTGCCTAAAGACTCAGAACTGACTTGACAAACCAATATGCTTTACTCATACATGGTTCTCCTAATCTATGTGAATGAAGCTATATATTTGCTCGTATCAATCGTTCTATGGTCCAGGATGAGTCACCTGGTGCCATGGTTATCTCCATGTATCTTGTGGGTGAAGGGTCTGCTGCCATTCCTTTCTCTAATTAGTATATAGCTATTAGCTAGATAACATCCAGCTATAGATGAGTAGGGGGGCACTCTTTCTGCCCCCTTCTGATGTCTATGTCAGAAGCTTTCTCTCTTTTATACTTTAATAAAACTTTGTGACACAAAAGCTCTGAGTGATCAAGCCTCATCACTGGCCCCGGGTTGAATTCTTCTCCTAAGGAGCCCAAGAATTCAAGCATCTTTCATGGTTGGACAACAACCTTTCAAACCAATGGTCTTTTCAAAAAATGATGATGACTGATGAGTATGCATATGCCTATGAATGAAATGGAACCCGTATCTCAAACCACATAAAAATAAATCTTCCCTCAACATACATAGAACACAATCAGCCCTTCACATGAATAGATTTTCCAACTATGAAGTCACACAAATATGGATGTAAACTATCGCAATAAATTCCAACGTTTAAAAGTGGTGAATATTGACTTTCGCCTGCTGGCATTTCTTTTTATGTCATCTCCATTATATCAGCTTTGATAATGAATCATGTGCTGTGCTAAGTCACTTACGTTGTGTCCAGCTCTTTGGGATCATATGGACTATGCCCCACCAGGCTCCTCGCTCCATGGGATTCTTTGGGCAAGGATACTGGAGTGGGTTGCCATGCTCTCCCTCAGGAGATCTTCCTGCCCCAGGGATCGAACCCATATCTCCTATGTCTCCTGCATTGGCATGTTCTGCATGTTCTTTACCACTAGCACCACCTGTGAAGCCCCAAGACACATGAACATCAGTGGATCCACGGGGCATATACAGAACCATTCCTCAAACAAAACTTAAGAATGACTTCACAACCTTCATGTAGCAAGGGTTTCTTTGATCTGAAAACTGCCATCAATGAAAGACTATGTGAAGAAGACTTCAAAGTCTATTTGGCAAACACAGCCTAAGTTGGCTATATTTAGTCCTCAAATGAATGAGAATGTCATGAGTAGTGGTCGTTTCAAATAAGTAGCATGTGAAGCTGTTTACACTTATTGTCATGCGTGGTATAGCACATTCACACATTTCAGTAGCATTGGTGCAGAAACTATACATTTCTCAGGGGAAGCTTCTACATGGACTGTTGGGATCAGAGCTCGAATTCATACAGGCATACTTTTACTGTTACAATGATCCTACATGATAAGCAAACAAAACACTGGATGAACACCTAGACAGTGAGCTCTGTACTCAATGATTTTAAAGCTAGTAGATGGAATGAGCTGATGAGGAAGACTACAAACGAGTCATCTTCTTCAACTTGGTCAAACTGCTGATAGTCATATAAGTGAATGCAAAGTGAAGCCTGTTGTCATTAAATTGGTTGAAAACAAATAGAATAATAAAACAAACTAGTAACTCTTGTTTTCTTAATAAACATTGTATTATTTCTGCACAGCTTTGTTACTGGCATGAATAGAATACCTTCACTAATAACTTGCCACAGTGAAACGGATTCACAGTCTATATCCATTCACATCTATAATTGATGCCATAGCTGTTTGATACTATTGCTTGAATGAATACACCTTATGTGACTTCATAAACTACAAACACTACTAACATAATAGGTATTAAAAAACCTTGAGTGACGTGAGTGTTAAGACTGAGTACAGTTGATCTCCCGAATAATACTATTATTCACTCTAGCCATAGTACTGGAATCTGTACACTAACACCCCTGCAAAGAAAACTGAAAAGATACAATAGTAATAAAGGAACCTCATCACGATATTCCTACTGCAATCATTCAACACTATGTTTTCTTTTAAACTAACTTTCATATTTGGTCTACTCTAACCTGTTCGGTGTTCACTTTATGCTGTACCTATTGCTAACAGTAACATTACCATAGGAGCTCTAATTCAACTCATTTATATAATTACAACTTTAGTAAAAAGACTAGATAAAATGTCTATTTCCTCTTTATTTTCAAAAAGATCTAAAACACCCACCAAGATTATACCAAACAGTAAGATAAATTAGCTAAGTACGTTAAGTATTTATCAAACAGCAAGTTAGAAATCACAAGAAACAGCAAGGCTAAAAATTCTTAAATCATAATAAATCTGCTAAGGCCTAAAACAGAACTCACCTTGAATTGTCTATGAAATAAGTTTTGCTATATTAAATAGAAGACATCACTTCATTACTTTCAAAGTGAGAATTTTTTAAAAAAGATAAATCACTTCAAACTGAAATGAACTTCCAGTGGGAACTGTATTCAATACAGATATATACATACATGTGTGTGTGTCAGTCCCAGTTGTGTCTGACTCTATGTGACCCCATGGACTGTAATCCACTAGGCTCCTCTGTCCATGGAATTCTGCAAGCAAGAATACTGGAGTGGGTTGTCATTTCCTTCTCCAGGGGACCTTCCCGACCCAGGGGTTGAACCCAGGTCTCCCGCATTGCAGGCAGACACTTTACCAACTGAGCCACCAGGGAAGCCATATATACATGTATAAGTATAACCAAGTCACCTTGCTGTACACCTGAAACTAATACAATAGTGTATATTGATTATACTGCAATTAAGAACCACCACCAACCTCAAAAACAACCACCAAAAAAGGTAAGGAACAAATTTTCTTTCAGTTCTTCATGAAAATCAGCTGTATGTCATTCAAAAGAGTATGAGCATTGTTTTTTCACAACCTCACTGTCTCCTCTTAAGTTGAATTTGAAATAATTCTTTTCATATTTATAATATAGAGTTCCTGATCTGACATACCCCCACTCTTTCTGCTGTGTTTGTATAATCATCTGTCTCATCCTGACCCTCATTCCATTTCATATTCATCTTGTCCTTCTTAAGTGAATTCTTCCCCTTCATCCCCCTCCCCATGTTCACACGCATCTAGCTGTTCTTCCTAATTGCTTTGTAATGTCTTTCTTTCATAAGGGCATACTTAGTATGCCAACATTTATAAATCTAAATCATGCACATATATTGCTCTTATTATCACACCATTTTGTATCGTGACTTTGAAGGCATCCATTTCTGTGGTAGGATCCCTTTTGTCATATAAGGGGACATGACATGTGAATGGCATGTCAAAAAGTACAGGGGAAAAAGAGTTACAAACAAAACAACTTGCCTTTGTGAGACCAAGGCCCGTGAGAGACATGAGAGATTGTGGAAGAGGCTCAGGCGATGGGAAGGCAGGATGAGAGAAGCCCTGGACTCCAGATGATGATTCAGGAATGGTTTCAGCCACATCTTCAATTTCACGGTCAGAATTATTGTCCTCAGACAAGGTTGTACTCTCTGGTCTCACAATGCCACATTTTGCTTCTACTACAGTGAAAACAAGGGAGAGTACATGAGAACATCTGTAATTTCAAATCAGTGAATAATTGAATTGAATTTCAAATCAGTGAATAACTGTCACCAGGAGGACAGTCTTAGATAACTTACTGTTTCTTTTGGATTGCTGAGAAGCATTCATTAGCTTTGTTAAGTTTGGTTTCAGGACATTCTGGAGAAGAAAATAAGAACTTTGAGAATAAGAAGAGTCAAATTTAATAAAACCATTAAAACATCCCCCATTACTCTATGATCTAACACAAAGAGCACAGGCTCTGGAGTCATTCAGATGTGGATTCCAATCCCAGTTCTGCCACTGATTAACCTTCTCATGGGGTAAGGATTATGACAGATGACATAGGAAGCCCCAGATGTTCCTCTCCTTACCCCTGATACACTACTGCTATACAAATACCATGACACCCACTAGATTACTTTCTCTACCAAAATGTTCTAGAATAAAATTTATCCCCAATACTTTACAGCACTATGTCTGAAAAACTAAGCTATTTAAATTAGTTGCTATATTTTGAAATTTACTTGCATGATTTCTATATGCATGAATTATCACTTGGGAAGGGAAATATGAAAGTTTAA
>SJYT01010974.1:50103-60703 GCA_006410635.1 Cephalophus harveyi
CCCTAACCCCTAACCCTAACCCTAACCCTAACCCTAACCCTAACCCCTAACCCTAACCCTAACCCTAACCCTAACCCTAACCCTAACCCCAACCGTCTAACCCTAACCCTCTAACCCTAACTGTCTATTCCTAACCCTCTAACCCTAACCCTATCCCTAACCGTAACTCCACACCGTACACCCTAACCCAACACCCGACACCCTAATCCCACACCGGACACTGAAACACAACAACCGACACCCTAACCCGACACCCTAAACCTAACCCACATCTCTGTCACACCCTCAACCCTGTACTTACCCTTGAAGTACGTACCTGCATCATCTTCATTTTTGACACTTCACATGCATCACAAAAGTCAAGTCTGTAATGTTTCAAACATGGATCCAAGACCCTTTAACCACATAAAAGAAATATAAATACTGTGATCACATCATTTAAATCTCTTGCACCACCAAGATACCTCTCCACCACATATCCAATTGGTAATGATGGAATACATGTATGTCATACATATTGTAACTTAGCAATCTAATACCCAACAGTAATTTGGATATATATACACAGGTATATAGTTATACCATAAATATTTCAACAAATTCCACTTTCTACAATGGTTTCAATCCTCACAAAAGTAGGATTAACAGCACCCCTTTCCACTATGATCTGAAGCATTGCAAAAAATGACAGTCAAATATCGTGCTCATCAAGACCATGAAAATCTTAATGATGACCGTCACAGAGAAGGTCTGCAAAGTTGATATAACACATTTTTCAGTGTTCCAATACAAGTTCTACCCAAATCCATAAAGAAAGACATACACATAGGAAACTACAAATTGAAAGCAAGTCTATTGAGATAAATATTGGACATCATTTGTATGAATCTTTGAGGCATAACTGCAGACACTCTTCAGACATTCTTCACATTCATATAATGACAAGAAAGTATGACTGCATACAATCCATTAGGTTTTATAAAGTACTAATGAATAACCTCACAAGCCATTTAAAACCAGATGACAATGTCAAATGTCATTTTCAATATTTAATAGCTTTGATCTATGAACAAGACTGTAAGACAGAAAATTAAAATCAAAATACATGAAGTAAATTCTCAATAGATAGGAAAACATCCCATGGTAGCGAAGTCAATTAACATTAGTTATTAGGACTGTAATGCACAGACTCATCTCCAATTCGATGTGATCAGATCTCATATTTGGCAAAAAAAAAAAAAAAAAAGCTGATTTTAACAGTCCTATTATTTTTCTTTGTACCCCTAAAAAGAAAAACAATCAAGGAAAACTAAATCAAACTTGGAGACTCACATTTCCCAATGTCATATGTCAGTATACAAAGCAACAGCATATCAAACTTTCTAATACGACCATTCACATATGCATTTAAATGAAATTGGATGAAATACCCCAAAATAAACACATACTTCTAGACTCAATGCTTCACAAGGCAGATAGCATTCAATGAATGAAACTGAGAGGGTAACCACCAGGAAGGCCAGGGGTCTCCAAAGGGAGGAAATGGGCTGCAGGTGTCAGGCATTTTTTATCTCTCACTTACGAGGCAGGAGGAAACAAGCTGTTATCTTTTTTCCCCTTCCTGATACAAATTTAAAAAGAGGTTTTCTCTTAAAATTCTGTGTTGCTATAATGACACCTGGTTCCACCTGAACTTTTCTCATACTTTGAGCTAACCAAGGCATGTTTCTTATGGAAATGTTTGCCTGAAGCTATGTGAATGTACTATGTCTTTACCCTAGACTCTCTCTTCAAGGAGGTTCTGCCTAAAGGCTCAGAACTGATTTGACAAACCAATATGCTTTACTCATAAATGGTTCTCCTAATCTATGTGAATGAAGAAGCTATATATTTGCTCATATCAATTGTTTTATGGTCCAGGATGAGTCACCTGGTGCCACGGTTATCTCCATGTATCTTGTGGGTGAGGGGTCTGCTGCCATTCCTTTCTCTAATTAGTATATAGCTATTAGCTAAATAACATCCAGCTAAAGATGAGTAGGGGGGCACTCTTTCTGTCCCCTTCTGATGTCTGTCAGAAGCTTTTTCTCTTTTTTAATTTAATAAAGCTTTGTGACACAAAAGCTCTGAGTGATCAAGCCTCATCACTGGCCCCAGGTTGAATTCTTCTCCTAAGGAGCCCAAGAATTCAAGCATCTTTCATGGTTAAACAACAACCTTTCAAAACAGTGGTCTTTTCAAAAAATGATCATGAGTGATGAGCATGCATATGCCTATGAATGAAATGGGACCCGTATCTCAAACCACATAAAAATATATCTTCCCTCAACATAAATATAACACAATCAGCCCTTCATATGCATAGATTCTCCAACTATGAAGTCATACAAATATGGATGTAAACTATTGCAATAAATTCCAACGTTTAAAAGTGGTGAATATTGACTTTCGCCTGCTGGCACTTCTTTTTATGTCATCTCCATTATATTAGCTTTGATAATGAATAATGTACTGTGCTAAGTCACTTATATTGTGTCCAGCTCTTTGGGATCATATGGACTAGGCCCCACCAGGCTCCTCGCTCCATGGGATTCTCTGGGCAAGGATACTGGAGTGGGTTGCCATGCTCTCCCTCAGGCGATCTTCCTGCCCCAGGGATCGAACCCATATCTCCTATGTCTCCTGCACTGGCATGTTCTGCATGTTCTTTACCACTAGCACCACCTGCAAAGCCCCAAGACACATGAACATCAGTGGATTTGGGGATCCACGGGGCATATACAGAACCATTCCTCAAACAAAACTGAAGAATGACTTTAAAATCTCAAACAAAATATGAGTTTATGTGTTCACAACCTTCATGTAGCAAGGGTTTCTTCTATCTGAAAACTGTCATCAATTAAGGACAATGTGAAGAATACTTCAAAGTCTATTTGGCAAACACAGCCTAAGTTGGCTATATTTAGTCCTCAAATGAATGAGAATGTCATGAGTAGTGGTCGTTTCAAATAAGTAGCATGTGAAGCTGTTTACACTTATTGTCATGCGTGGTATACCTCATTCATTCGTTTCGGTAGCATTGGTGCAGAAGCTTTACATTTATCAGGGGAAGCTTCTACATGGACTGTTGGAATCAGAGCTCGAATTCATACAGGCATACTTTTACTTTTAAAATGATCCTATATGATAAGCAAACAAAACACAGGATGAACACCTAGACAGAGAGCTCTGTACTCAATGATTTTAAAGCTAGTAGAAGGAATGAGCTGATGAGGAAGACTACAAATGAGTCATCTTCTTCAACTTGGTCAAACTGCTGATAGTCATACAAGTGAATGAAAAGTGAAGCCTGTTGTCATTAAATTGGTTTAAAAGAAATAGAATAATAAAACAAATTAGTAAGTCTTGTTTTCTTAATAAACACTGTATTGTTTCTGCACAGCTTTGTTACTGGCATTAAAAGAATACCTTCAATAATAACTTGTCACAGTGAAACGGATTCACAGTCTATATTGATTCACATCTATAATTGATGCCATAGCTGTTTGATACTATTGCTTGAATGAATACACCTTATGTGACTTCACAAACTACAAACACTACTACCATAATACGTATTAAAAAACCTTGAGTGACGTGAGTGTTAAGACAGTTGTTTTCCCAAATAATGATACTATTATTCACTCGAGCCATTGTACTGGAATCTGTACATTAACACCCCTGCAAAGGAAACTGAAAGGATAGAATAATAATAAAGGAACTTCATAACTATATTCCTACTGTAATCATTCAACACTATGTTTTCTTTTAAACTAACTTTCATATTTGATCTACTCTAACCTCTTCGGTGTTCACTTTATGCTCTACCTATTGCTAACAGTAAAATTACCATAGGAGCTCTAATTCATTTTTTTTTAACTTGCAAAGCTAGTGATAGAACCAAAGGCCAATATCTACATCAAACAGGAGAAACGTAATGGAAGCTGTGAACAATGTTATGTAATAACATTTCCATGCTCCTATTTAGTCAAATGGACATTCAAAAGGACGTGATTTTTCTGAATGTTTATTTCAGAAACTTGGAATTGGATAACTGCAAAGAATAAACTAATAATATATTAATGCATAATATTAATAATATACAGTTGGTCATTCTTTTTTCTATTCTACCACAGCTAACTGACTAGAAGTTAGTTTTAGTAACTACGATTAACATAAGACCCTCACCAATAAGTGAAGATATATAGGAAAATCCATAATAGATATAAAAACTATCAAAGATAAAATGATAATAAAAAAATACAGTGACATCTTAGTTGGTATAAGAAACAGAATGATTATGAAAGCGAAGCCAACAATCAGGTATAGGCCATGGAAGCCTGTGGCTGTCATGAGTGTTGACTTGTATACTTCATCTGAGGTTGTAAAAAGCACTTTGTAAAATCCAGAGGTTTGCAGCAGTTGTAACCTCCTGAATAGACTGAAATAAAAAGGGTTTCCAGAATATCCTGACGATTTCCATCTACTAGGCTGTGGTGAGCTCAAGCAATACATGCTCCAGAGGACAGAAGACAGACAGGTTGGGAAGACGTCTACTGCACTTAGGGAGAAAGGGCATGTTGCTACTCAGCCTAGTACAAGTGTAGAAGCAACACCTCAGTGATTCAACCTTTAAAGACTCGATACATATGAGAATGACTGGTATGAATAAACCTTCAGAAATGCCTTCTCAGACCTCTCGTCATAAGCACAAGCATAATGAAAACACTGACTTTTCATGGTCTCACACAAAATTAGACTCACTTATGACTTTGTTTTGAGATCCTTTCTTCTCTGAAGATTTGTGAATCATTCGGTTGGGTGTGGTGAATAAAATACTTAAGGACCTAATACATAAAAATGCAATAGGCAAAGCCCAGAGATTTTTTTCTCCCTTTCTCAAAGGATGGAATATTTTGTATTTGCACTGATTTTATGTCTTGACTTCATGTACAATTATATATTGATTTTTTTAGTTGAAATACAATAGGACTAAAAATATTGATATAATACTAATAACTCATGTTAGTATGTGTGGTTGTCACATAGGATGCACAGGAGATTTAAAGTCACAGTTGTCAAGGTAAAGGATGAATGCTATTTAGCATCTTCATGAATCTATACCACGAATGAACATATTTCACTGAGGGAAATACAAGGATGATAGGCATAATACTATGCTTCGACTCATGGATATCTAAGCATTGCTTTCAATACAGATCTGATTTTCAACATCAGGGTTCTTTCAGTGTCCTTGAACAGCATTTGTTTTTCTGTATACAGAAGAAAAAAAAAACTCATGAGTATCAAACTTGTTCACATAAAACAAGTGTATGAATTATTATCTTCCTGAACCAGGGATCAAACCCAGATCACTTCCATCTCTTGCACTGGTAGGCAGATGATTTACCTACTGTGCCACCTGGGAATCGACATACATTTCAAGGACCACTGCCATCAGCTTCTACTGTTCATGACCAAAGTAGGAGAAAGAACATTGGAAGAAGTACTCCTAAGTCAAGGAACTGTTATACTGGATACTCTAGTTATTACTTGGACAAGTCAGTTCCTCCAATGATGATGGGTATAACTGAAAAATTATTACAAATGCATGGGATTTGATGTCTACATGATAAATGTGGTCCTTTTATGCTATTGCTTCAGGTATGCCTACTTCAGCATGAAGGACTGCACTTCAAGGGATGCCTGCTATTCCAGCTCAAGCAACAGATAGTGAAGTGCAGATCATTGTCCTTTCTTGAAAATAATCAGCAGTTTGTCAACATATGTAACATGCCAGAGTAACCCTTGGGATGGAACTCTAAAAACAGGTTAGACCCTCTTTTTACCAAGCCCTGCAATAAAATACAAATCAAAAAAAAGAAAAATAGCATCTTTTTTTCTCAGGACTTCCTCGTCTTTACTTTCTGGATAGCAGGAAGCAGACATTGAGGCCAGAGGACTGCAGGATTTAATTATGAACTAACGTTGGGTGGGGTGGAAGCTCATCACTCTAGTAAGAATGTGGCTCAATGAAACGGACTTTCACTCACTTCATGTACACAAAGTTCTATAATCTTTCATTAAGGAATTCAATAAGTTATACTTCCTGACACCTTCACAATCTCTTGGTTTACAAGAATGTCAATTCCTAGTCCAGCACTTATACAATGAGTGTTATAGGTAGTAATAGTGTAGAAATGATGATGAGCAATGACAGGAAGTTTATTTATTCTCTGTTTGAATTCTTGATTTTTTAATATAGTTTTTTATAATATACTTACAGATGTGAATATTTTAGTGGCATGTATAAATACACATTGAGTAGTGCTATGATAACTCATAGCATTGGCACAATAATTATCATGGTTATTATGTCTTTTTCATATATTTCTTTTCCGATTCTCTTCCATTATACCTTATCATAAAATATTCAATAGTTTCCTAAACTGTACAGTAGGTCCTTGTGGTTTCTTTCATAAACACTACTATGGATTTGTTAATAATTCAAACAAAACCTGGTACACAAATATTCATAGTGACATTATTCACAATAGCTCAAAGGTAGAACCCATTCAAGTGTCCGTCAGTGGTTGACTGAATATGCTACACAGGGTATATTCAGAAGCTTGAACAGTATTCTACCATACAGAAAAGTACAGTAAATGGTGCTGCCACTGTGCAAGACATTACAGAAATGACTCCAAATCGAACACATGAAATAAATACATAGTTCAATTCTAATTCATAATTCTAATTCTAATTCTCAACCCAAAAGGTTTGAGAAAGGGGGCTGAAAAAATGTATACTTCTTCAGTCACACTCACAACGGCATGATTCACACTGGCAAACAAACAGAAGTAATCTAAGTGTCCATGGCAGCCAATTTCAAAAGCAAACTGTGGTATACACACAATGGAATCTGATTCGGCCCTTCAAAGTCAGTAATTCTGACAATGAGACAATGGGGACAAACCTTATGGTCATTATATTAAGCGAAATAAACCAGACCAAAAAAAGGACAAATGTTCTGTGATTCCACTCGTATGAGCTATCCAAACAAGTCAAATTTGCCAGAAAAAGCAGAAAGTGATTCCCCCGGATCGAAGAGAGTTCATGCTTCATGGACCCCAGTTTCCCTTGGGAAAACTGACTTCCCATGATACCTCCAAAACCAATTAGACAAATAATTGGAAGCTATATCCAATCAAATGAATGTAGACATAATTTTACAGTTTGCACCAAACTCACTCAAACTTCTCAACAGACAAAAGGCAAAACTGTATCTATGGTCCCTCAGTTTTGCTTATAAAATTTAACAGCAACAACAACAAAACACTAAAGTCTATCCAAAAAAGGATATAAAACATATATAACATGAACTTTAAAAAATTAGAAATTTAAACTGTGAAAAACCTTATTCACAGAGCTTAAACACAAGCCACAGAAAAATATATTTATAAAATACATATCTGATAAAGGATTGTACTCCAACTATACCAAAAAATCTAGAACAATCTCATTAAAAATGTATAACCCTAAACACCTGGCCTACAAAAATATAAAGATAGTAAAATACTCAAAATCACATATCATTAGGAAATTACCAACTAAAGTAACAGTGAAGTAGCACTGCACACCTATTAGATCCAGTAAACTCAAAAAAAGGGGGGAGGCACAGCTTCTCTGGTGGCTCAGTGGTAAAGAATCTGCCTGACAATGCAAGACACTCTAGGTCGATCCCTTACCCTGGAAGATCCCACGTGCCACAGAGAAACATAGCTGGGTTTTTCCAAAGCTAAACAAGGCTCACCTGTGACGTGAATACTACATGTCTAGCACTTACTAAACAGCTTTGAAAACGTGTCCAGACAAAAAGTATCCCACGATTATACACAGCAGCTCTACTTGTAATAACTAAAAACTTTCAAATATCAGGATGTCTTCAGTAGATGACTGTGCAAACAAATGGGGATACATACAAAGTGAAGGGGAGCAAATGCTACCACAAAATATACCACCTCAGCATGAGAATTAGTTGGACTAATTAACTTTTTTTTAAGAGGACACATGATCATCTCTGAAACCCAAGTTCAAGACGGCTCTTCTGTGAGTCACATTTACCAGAGAAATCTCATTTCAAAGGAATCCTCTCTGTATGCAAGATAGACAGATGAGACACAGTCTTTTGAAACTCTTTTTTCTTTTTTATCAATAGGGAAAGCTAAGCTGTAAATCTGTACAACAACCAGACCCTTCCTTTCCTTTGGTTTTATTTTTTTAATATTTGTTTTTTTTTTTTATTTGGCTGCACCAGATTGACCTTCATTGAGGCAAGCCAGATGTTTAGCTACAGTATGCAAGCTCTTCGTGGTGGCATGGGAGATCTAGTTCTCGGATCAGGGAATGAACCTGGGCCTCCTCCTTTGGGAGTGTCCAGTCTCAGCCACTGTACCACCAGGAAGTGCCTGTTTTGTTTTTAGATGAAGATGGTATCTAAGGTGATATCTTGGGCCATTTCAGTCACTGACTCAGTTTCTTGAGTTTCTCCAAAGCATGCACAAGGTATTAAACTGGTTTGCAAAACAAGTAAAGGTTGTTTGCTACAACATTGTATGCTTACAAGTATCTAAATGGTAAAAGGTATATTAAGTATTTTTAATTACTATGGGGGAAAAAGAATGTAGGATTCGTACACATTACAACATGAATAAACATTAAAACCATCTTTAATGAAAAAAAAAATCCATATAGAAAAGGCTACCCAGAACCCATATTCTCCATGTCTGCTTTAAATCCATCAAGTTTGTCCAAATAACTGAAAATCTCAGTAACACTCTAAACAAAGAAAAAAGGATGAGGATGGAAAAAAAGATATATTCATACACTGGAACAATTGCTAACAGTGGAAGTGGGGCTGTGGATTACATTATAATGTAGAAACCATACAATTTCCTGATTTTGGAGATTATGTGCTGGTTCTGCAGAAGGTACCCATTTTGGATAAAACACATAGAGTATTTTAGATGATGTGGCAAATGAGAGCACTTTTTCCCATTGCTAGGAGTTTTCTGTACATTTTAATGGAAAGTAAACTATGTTTCAAAACAACCATGTCAATACCACAAAAGAAATTTAGAGTAGACAGGCATGAAACTTTCTGATACAGGCCAAGACTTACCCAGACAAAGTTCAAGGGAAGCGGTGATGCTCACTGCCCTTGCAGGAGTCCACATGGAATGAAGAAGTACTGTGGGAAGCCTATTAGTAACCACCATGTCTTGGGTCCTCTGGATGACCTATTGCAGGAGAAACAGATTTTACAAGTAAAATTTTCCACATAACTTCACAAAAAGTTGTTAGACTACATTCAGTAAAGCTGAATCATTTTGGATCAATTTACAATCATAGAAAATATTACCATTTACAATCCTAATCAATATACAAAAATCACTTGCATTTCTATACACTAATAACAATCAGAAACAAAAATTAAGAAAATCCCACTTATAACTACATCAAAAACAATAAAACAGTTAGCAACAAACTTAATCAAGGACATAAAAGACCAGTAGTCAGAAAACTAGAAAGCACTGATAAAGAAACCAAAGAAAACACAAATACACAGAAAACTATTCCACGCTCATGCACTGGAACAATGAGGAATTATAAGGTCCATTCCAACCAAAGTCATCAACAAATACACTGACTGCAATCACAAAATAATATTCAATGGCATTTTTCACAGAAATCGAAATATTCCTAATATTAGACTGCTAATATTGAACAGGACCTTAAACGGCCAAAAAAGACTCTGAGAAAGAAGAACACAGCTGGAGGCATCTTCCTATCTGACCTCAAACTACATCACGGAGCTGTAGTGACCACCACAGTGAGGAACTGGCAGGAACACAGACACGTGGACTCCAGGAGAGAATAGAGAGCCCAGAAATGAACCCACATGTGCACGGTCAGTTCCTGAAAATCAAACCAGGAACGAGCGAAGAGGAAAGGACAGTCTTCTCAAGAAACAGTGACAGGAAAACGGCCACCTACACAGAAGAACATCAGTGGTCATCCTCTAGATCATCTAACACAAATCTAACTAAAAACCCACCGTTTTGCACACGGAGCTCTTTCCCCACTGAGTCCTCTGAGATGGACCTCCAGTCAGCCCTCAGCGGGACACAGGAAACGTCTACTCCGTCCTCATTTTTCGCTCTTGCAGCGCCTCCCTGCTGGTGGGCACTGAGGCAGCCCTGCTCCTCTCAGGCAGGATGCAGCCCCGTTATCCAGAAGCCTGAGCCCTGATGGTCCTGCAGAGACAGATGGTCCCGCCAGCGGCTCACAGAGCAGAGTCTAAAGGCAAAGCGTCCTGTGCCCGCGGGTCAGAGGGGGGTTTGGCGCCCCCTGCGGGCCACCAGAGAAGAGCGGGCAGCCCCGCGCTCACAGACCTCAGAGGGCTCACCCAGAAGCAGCTCTGCTGTGAGCACTCAGACTGGAAGCTCAAACTGAAATGGAGCAGATTAGCTCCATGACCCTCCGCAGAACATGGCTAAGG